>CM070036.1:1929240-1950171 GCA_036250615.1 Ptychadena robeensis | reverse complement strand
ATGATTGATTGCGATCTAAACAATCGGCATTTGCCGACCCAAATGCCGCAATGCATGCATCGATGGGCGAATGCGAATCGAAATTTCGATTATCCCGAGAAAGCGCAATGCGACCACATATGCCGCATACATTGAAGGCATGGAGAATGGCGAAATCCGAAATTCGCGATTATACGAGCAAACGCAATGCGACCAAAATATGCGCAATGCATGCAGTCAATGATCTCGGATATTCGACTTGCAGACAGTCCTCATTTCCTTTTAAAAAATCGCATTGGCTGATTATAAATCGCGACCCAACATTCATTGCAATGGAGGAGCCGATTATAAAGCGCAATAATCGCGAAAAAAATCGCGAATCGTGTCGTATATCCGAATATATTCGCGAATTTTTGTGCGAATGGCGAAATAGCGATAATTTCGAGCTAAATATTCGACAATCACAATATTCGAGCTCAACACTAATATCCAGGCTCCTCATCATGATTAGCAGTAGAGATGGTCTAATTTGTTGCTTGCTAATTTTCTGGAGCGTTACAAATATTATAACAAAGGCCAAGGTTATAGTCCAGTATTTTTTGTGCCCAACCCCCAAAATCTACAAAACAAACAAATCCTTATACCAAAAATGGATGGGCTTTTAAGGCACTGGACTCATCTTAAGTAAACAATCAAACATTTATTAAACAAAACCTGTGCCAACCATGTATGAATCATGGTGCATAATACTATTCAATCACATTATTAGAAAACAACAACCCATACTTGTCTTGGATTTTCTGTACCACCATGTTTCGCCCGATTACGGGCTTCTTCAGGATACAAGTATGCAGACACTATTTCAAGAAATAAATTGGATATACAGTTATAATATCATATTTACGCACAAATATACAGTAATGAATCTCAACTACTGTTCCTCTTGTTATCGTTTACCCCCACAACGTATCTAGGGGTTATTAGCCAGTGGCTATTCGAGTTTTATCATAATAAATGGGAGACTTACCCAAAACTAGTATGGTCAAATTTTTCG
The DNA here is from genome assembly GCA_036250615.1 of Ptychadena robeensis. Lineage (NCBI taxonomy): Eukaryota > Metazoa > Chordata > Amphibia > Anura > Ptychadenidae > Ptychadena > Ptychadena robeensis. The sequence continues at coordinate 1,949,138 of CM070036.1, read as the reverse complement.
ACTTGGCTAATTTTGTGAGCTAATGCCAAGCCCTAACATGGGTATGCCTCCCTCACCAAAATTGCTTGAGATGTAGAGAAGGTTTTGCGGAAACATGAAGACACAATAAGGTTTGGCTCTAGCACAGTAGTTTTTGCATACATGAAGCCAAAGTTCAAGTCGAAATCCGATTTTCGCAATTTTTTACTTGACTTTGAACTTATTTGTGAAAAAACTATTTGTGATAGAGACATACTTTCTTTTTTTGGCGTATACCCCACCCCTTCTCTATATCGCAGCAGTTTGGTGATGATCATGCTCAGGGCTTTTTGCAATTAAGTCGAAAAACCGGCGAAATGGTCGAATTTTTGAAAAAATTCGCCATCTTACAAAACCTCCAGTGAGCCGTGGTATGCGGTTACTAACGCCCCAGTAAAAAAAAAATAGGTGTTTGACTTTGGAGGTTATCCCACTGCCACCTGGTCATCAAGAACCTCACTGCTGTTGCCCCGCATACAAGTCAGCATGTTACGAACTCAGTGCAAGATTGCATCCCGCAAAGTACATATCCGGACTAGCCGCAAGGATATCGGATAGGACAAGAAAAAAGCAAGAGACCCAAGATGAAAGTGGGGGCTTCACTGGAATGAGAGTTTCCCTATCCCGCATAGGTGACAGTTAAGAAGCTAGTGAAGTGCCAGTCCCCAGGATAAGTAGACGCAGGAACATGGGCCTGAGGAAAGGGGATAAAACCGTGTATACCAATTCAAGGAATTATATAATAAAAAACAGGGATTAGTTGGGACTCATAGGGGGAAGAGATAGTGGGGATACGCACAATCAAAAAAATAAATAAATAAATAAATTTTATTTTTAACTTGGGAGGCTGAGCTGCAAGCCTCTGAAATAGTACCATCACCACTTGCTGATATGTAGAGAAGGGTTGTGGGGACATTGAAAAGTAGTTTATCCCTAGCACATGTATTTTTGGCATAATTAAAGTTCAAATTGACGTGAAATTCAATTTTTGACATGAATTTTGACTTGACTTTGAACTTTTTGTGCATTTGTGTTTCCTTTAGCTCATAATATTTTATTTTAATGTTCACGTCAGTATGATTATTTATTTTATTTTTTTAACCCCCCCCCCCCCCTCCTTGTTGTAACCCACTTGTACGGACATAGTTTTGTGAAGGTACAATCCTACAACATAGAAAAATCTTAAATTCTCTGGTGGGCTCTTTTGGTATGGAAATCTGGACTCACAATACACTAGGGGGTTATTTATTACAAAAGAAATGTAGATCAAGAGACGGGGCGTTTGTAGCATTTTTGGGATCCCCAAAGTTGTTGAGCAGGGGGCGTGGCTAGTAATGTTGACACGATTATGCTCGGTGTGCACCGGGCCCTCATGTCTGCAAACTTCACTAGTGAGAGAAACTGTTCCGCTGATAACAGAAAAGGGCGTTTGTGGGGCCCAAAGTTGTTGATGCAGGGGGAGTGATAGTCGGCATGGGTTGCAATGGAGATTATGCTCAGTGGTGGCCGGGGGCCTCACAATTCTGTAGACTTTACATAGTGGAGAAACTGGCCCTGATAACCGATTATACAATCACCACACACCATGGCCAAGGGACACGGTGCTGATAGCTATTCCGGAGAATGTTCAGGGCAGTTCATGTTCGGCACCCCAGTGCCCGACAGGCCACACCTGGGATAGCATCGTCAGGGAACCGAGATGAAGAAAGAACCATTTTTTCACACTCGACATCATTATACATTGCGTGTAGATTAAATAAACCTGCTTCCCTGCTGGGCAAGGCTCAGTTTAGCAAGCATTGTCGTCACGTTTAAAGCTTCCTAGACACTCTCCCGTGGCAGAAAAGCTTTCGAAGACGATTTAAAGCAAGACCTTTGTACAAAAGGTATTAATCTAGCTTAAAGACTGAAAAACGTCCAGGGGGGCAGGGGGTGAGGCTTCAAGGCTGCCACGGAGGTCACATGTCTCTGCAGAGTGCCTGGAAAGAAGGGATAGCCACTCCAGGTCGTTTTTTACAGACTGAAAAGGATTGAAAAAAGCTCTGCAAACTTGCTGGCCAGTCGGTTGTAGAGGCTTCACCATTGAAGTCAATTGGGTCGTTACCGACCAAACGACGCCTCTGAAACGCGAGAGAAGGCCTTAAAAAACAAACAGAAAATGTCTCACTGCTTGATTAACACCGACCTTTTCCTGTCTTTAAACAACCTCATTGACTTCCATTTATTACCCAAAGGCAAATGTTACGTTTTGTATCGGGCGGCCTAATCCATCTGGTCACTTCTTCAAAGACAAGAAACACCGTATCAAGAGAAGTGTAAACTTAGCCTTAGCTAGCCATACTGGTTCAATTGACATCAATTCGCTCAGTCAATTCGATCGAAGTTTTCTATCATTAAAACGTATGTCGATTGTAATTGAATCAAGTACACAACACCTTGAGTATGCAACAATTTAAGGCCAACTTCGATTGGAACGCTTCGATTGAATCGTTTTAAAACGTAGAGTGATCAAAAAGCGATTGTCACAGAGTGATCAAAAGGGATCAGTGATGGTCACATAGTGATCACAACGCCGTGCATAGGTCATATCTTTGGCATTTTATTACAGTACATTATAATCGTGGCAAAGGACACTGTGGGCACACATTACATTAGGAGATGTATTCACAGAGATCGCCATTTTCATGCTAGTGTGTTCAGTGAACAGACCGCAGCCATTACAATTGCATGCTATGCATTGGGGGGGGGGGGGTTTTGAATGACTTTATTGGCATTTCCCTCCCTCCCAGAATTTACGTATGCTTTGATTAATCGAATCTCAACTGGACGGTTCAAACAACCTACAAAAACGTGAGATCACATGTTGGGACAATCACTCAAAATTTTCCAACTGTCCGACAAATTTCGATTGAGAAAAATGAAATATAAATCGAATTCGACAACGATCGTACTATTTGGACATGCTTCATTTTCAATCGACGACTAAAAAAACCTTGGTCGAATTAAACATTGATATGTAATCCGTCAATTGAACCATGTGTGGTGCTAGATTACTCATCATTATGTTGCCCAGAGTGCACCGTCATTGTTGACAACATAACATATAATCACTTACCCTTTACCTCTACAGTCTATGCTGGGTAGCCTTCAAATAACTCTACGAACGATTAATTGAAAGTGTCGCTTAGACCGCGAATTTCCATCAATACCAGCGTTGCAATTAAAACGCCAGTTTTAGCTTCTTTCCCATCCGCGGAATTAATTTTTCCTCCCCGACCGCCGAGACGATTAACATCCGCGCCGAGTTGAGTTTCAAATCCATCGACATTGGCAAAGTCGTTTCCATCACAAACACGCGCATTAACATATAAATTGATTATAGGTGTTAAGCAGGTAGCTGGAGAGCGCAGACCCATGCGATTTCCCGAAATCAGCAATTATATTTATGGTTTGTTTTAGCGGAGACCCAGAAAGAGTATTAGAAGGAGTCAGCGGATTAAAAGGGCTTCAAGTGGGTTTCCTTTTTTTTTTTTTTTTAGCAATGATGTAAATGGTTTTGTGTTTGACCGATCAAAAAAAAAAAAAAAAAAAAACTTTCTCTTTACATGTAGGCTCCTCTGTCTTTTCGCGTTTGGCAGCAATTCGATGATGTTTCTAATAAAAGAAATAATTGGATTGTGTGGATGTATGCAGGTGGGTGATCTGTTTCCGGAAAGGCCCAGATTTTGTGAGAGGAATGTCGGCTTATCGCAGAATAAAGGAGATGAATGAACTCAAGGATTCTAGTTGCAAGTGTAGTGATGGACGAACATCAGCTGCGCTGTTCAGACAGGCGAAATCTCCCTGATAGAATACATAGTGATTGGAATGATTAGAAAGCTCCTCATATTACATGGTTTTTGGTAGAACTAAATTTGATGGTACAGAAATTGTATGGAAAGATTGTAAGGTGTATGTGGGCCTTAAAGTGGTGAGTGCTTTTGAACCCCTGACATGAAGTGTTAATTAATCTTTTTAAAATACAGCCACACATATATAATACTAATCAATGGCGGAGAAAAGAACAAACAATTAATGTACATAAATATATATCACAACATGCATATCTGTCCGCCAATTAAAAAAGTGTCAGATGAAGGTCCAGGAAAAGTCTGTGCCTCTGTGGGTGGTATCACTCAGCGTGGGGACCTTCACCCTCTCCTCTGAAGGACACTCACCCGTTTTGTTGGACCTTTCTAATTAAAGGAAGGTCAAGTGTGCTCTTTCCTGCCACAATGGGGGGAGATGCTGAAACTTCCCATATTTTTCTCAATCAGGGGTCACAGCTATTCTGCAACATATAATCAGGAGAAAATAATATTCACACAATTCAACTCAACTTTTTTTAGCAAGAAAAAAAATTGGTAAGAAATAAAAATAAGTAAAATGTATTTATGTAAAAAATATCTTAGGGTCTCCATACACCTTTAGATTTCTCTGTCAGATTTCCTTTAGATCTCCTTTTGCTTTATCAAAACCATGTAATATGAGGGACTTTCCAAACCATCAAGTCTATCGCAGAGGACCCGGCACTACATAGGTTTTGGTAGATCTAAAGGTCATCTGACAGAGAGATCTAATGGTGTATGGCCAGCTTTAGTTTTTAATATGATATATTGGAGTCAATGGCCATGCAGCCCTATGCTCCATTCACACAGATGGTCAGGAATGTGTTCTAACCGCCCAATCACCCAAACACTGTGGGTGCCCATAGGCTCAACTGGGGGGGCGGAGCTCAGTGATTGGCAGCCCCACACCCCGACTTCTTATGAACACTAAACTGAGCAGTTGTGGCTTCTGGGCAGATGACATGTGACGAACATGTGAACCCCTAAGAGGATTGCTTACATCAACAAGATGTTTATTGGACTTCAGAGGAATTGGTTTACTCAATTTCTAAAATGGTATGATGGTGGCTTAGTGCTCGTAAAATAATATATATTTATATATATATGTATTTATTTTTATATATATATATATATATATATAAATATATATATATATATATACTTATCTGTTACCTAGAATCATACTTTATACTTATTTGGCTTTTTGGGGGTTATTCAGGGTGCAATATAGTGAGTGGCCACTGGGGGCCCCACATAATAGTTTTCAATGGGAAAATCATCAATGTGTATTTCCATAAAGAACCGTGATCTGGTATTTTCCTGGCTGTCACAGCTCTCAGAGATGTTGGCTTTTCCTGTCTGACATAGTGCTGCATCATCAGGGAGAGAGGTTGGGCTGCAAGTGACCTTCACAATTTACTTATTACAAGTAAGTTTTTTGTTTTGTTTCTCTTTGCAGCATTCCGCACTATTATCCGCACCTCTAGTGCCAATCAAAGCGAGTGATAGCTTTACGTTCCCTACTTTAACAAGCCTACGCCTAAAGATAAACACAATTAAAATAAAGTTTTATTGTTTAGGTTTTCTTCCGTGGTTCCTCCTTTACCCCCTCTGCAATATGCTAATCGATTTGTATTTTTTAAACCTTTCCGTTTTCATTACGTATCTTTCTTTAGACCTAGAGATTTTGGTGGATCATGGCTAGTGGGAGGGGCTTCCCAAAAACCGGAAGTTTCAGGAATGTTTTCATCTGATAAAACTTTAAAGACTGAAGGAACTGTAAGCCAACAACTGAAAGAGATGCTGCAAAGACAGATGGGAAGGAAAAGTCTAGTTGTTTTTGGGTATCCACCAGCCAAGGGAATATATATATACAGCAGGGGCAGAGGGCAGTCACATACTATGAGGCTGAAGTGTTTGGGTTACCATTAGAGATGGTCGAATTTTTCGACTTGCTAACTTTGTTAGCTGATTGCAAAGCCCCTGAACATGGTATCATCACTAAAATTATTGGAGATGTAGAGAAGGATTGTGGAAACACCTGGAAAAAAAAGTTTTGCTCTAGCACATGTATTTTTTGCATAAATTAAGTTAAAAAACAAAGTCGTTTTTTAGTTTTCTTTTTTGGAGTCGCTTTCTTTTTTGGAGTATACCGCCAACCCTTCTGTACATCTCCAGCAAGTATGGTGATGATACCATGTTCAGGGGCTTTGCAATTAACTCGAAATCATCGAAATGGTAGAATTTTTGAAAAAAATTTCGACCATCTTTTGTTACCATTGCTACACCCCTGACATAAGCATGAATTTCTCTCCACGACTAAAGGGTTGCCAGGAATGCACAGATATGAGATACTGACAGAACTAGCAGAAGGCTAAGGACTGGAGATGGTCGATTTTCATGCTTATGTCAGGGGTGGAGCAATGGTAACAAAAGATGGTCGAAAATATTTTAAAAAATTCTACCATTTTGATGATTTCCAGTTAATAGCAAAGCCCCTGAACATTGTATCAAGTTCAAAGTCAAGTCATGTTCAAAGTCAAGTCAAAATTTCGAAAATCAGATTTTTTACTTTGATTTTGAACTTAATTTATGCAAAAACTACAAGTGCTAGAGCAAAACTTTTTTTTTCCAAATGTTCCCACAACCCTTCTCTACATCTCCAGCAATTTATTATTATTATTACCTTGTACTTATATAGCACCGACATACTACACAGCGCTTTACAGATATAGTCATATTACTAAATGTCTCTCAGAGGAGCTCACAATCTAATGTCCCTACCATAGTCAGGTATATGTAGCTAACACAGTCATAGGTCACATGTAACTAACATAGGAGAATCTTTATTTGGGGAAGCCAATTATCCTACTGCATGTCTTTGGAGTGTGGGAGGAAACCGGAGTACCAGGAGGAAACCCACACAGACACAGGGAGAACATGCAAACTCCTTGCAGATAGTGTCCAGGCCAGCATTTGAACCTAGAACTCTAGTGCTGCATGGTCAGAATGCTACCCACCTGAGCCACCGTGCTGCCCAACTTTGGGGATGATGCCATTTTCGGAGGCTTTGCAATCAGCTCACAAAGTCAGCTAGTCGAAAAATTCGACCATCTCTACTTAGGACTATACCATTCACAAAAAGTGGGGTGGGGGCAAGTCAAAGGTTGTGCTGCAGCTGTCACACCAACATTGCTTCTGTGGTTGAGGAATATTGGAGTCTTCTAGCCCTTTCATACAAACAAAAAAGTCTAAAAAAAGGTGTTTGTTGGAAAGTTTGAACCCCCAAACCCCCCTAGTGATGCTACTGCTTTCCTGAAGTCCTATTCATATATTGATCATTTACCTTTTTGTAAGCATGCTGGAATTTTTTAGTATTTGGCTTCCAGAGAACCCAGCCCCTCACAAAGTTTATTTCCTAAATTTTTTGGTACTCATGCGGTGATCACAAATTCTAACGTCTAATTGCGATGACCGGAGCTTGTTAAAATTCCCGGAACGGCATTGAATTGGAGGAAGAAGAAAATTGTCATATCTGAGCAACCAGAAAATCTGCAGATGGGTCAGTTGTTTCTTTTCAGATGCAAAACGCTGCAATTTCATTCAATTAGCTGCCGAAGTGGGAAACGCTACGCTGAGCAAAAATGCAACTGAGACATGGTCTGGGTATAGCAGCAGATCGAGGCAATTTACATGCTGAGACATGTGATGAAGCGTAAAATACACAGAGAGAAAGTCCGGGTCTCCAGCATGGTACCAGAGGCTGAGACACCGCCAATCCTCCTGTAATAATCAGCAGACAGAGGTCTGGGAAATAGGTAATAGATGGTTCAGAACTTCGTACATATTACGTAAAGTTAGGCTGAAAGGTAGAAAAGTTGAGTATAGTTCGCTTTAGTTAGTTCTCTCCCTAAAATTCTATTCCATTTCCCCATATATGGGGGCTTCCACTCCTCATCTTCATCTAGAATCTTATATAAATTGGCCACAAATCCTTTCAGGTTATTATTTCGATTGCACATTTGCTCAAATTATGTATACTCCCGGAGCTCCCTGCCCCCCAACCTAGTGCCGAAGTAATGACAGACCTGCATATAGGCATAGCGCTCACATTCTGGGAGCTGTTTTCCTATGTTTAGAGCCTCAAACGGTTCCAGCTTTCCTCTAGGGGAGACTATATCTCCCAAGGTCTGGATTCCTGCTTCCTCCCATACCCTTTTCTTTCTTCTAGACCCCTCAATGGGTATATATTGATTGTCTATGATTGGCTCCAATCTTGATACACTATTAACCAATCTATATTTGTATTTATTTTGGTCCCACGTTTTTCTTGTGTGTCTTATTGTATCTAACATTAAGGAAGCCTTACTCTTGGCCTCATGTCCCCATACCCACGCCCGCATATCCCCAATTTTCAGAATATCGTTTTCAAGTTGGGCCCATCTTGGAGCATTATCTTTATCTAGCCATATCCTTAATGGTCTTAGCTGGGTTCAAAACAAAGAAGATTACCACAATGCCCTGGTATAGTATGGCCAACATCCCAAACACAATATAGAGAGAGGGGTTGATGGATGGAGAGACTCGAGGTCCCAGTCTATCCATCCATCAGATTTTTTCCTTACTGAGGTAAGGACAAGGGGACATTCTCGAGGCCACCCTACTTAAACACATTACCCCATGTGGGGATTTTTGATGAAATAATGGTAATGATGGTTACCTAGGAAGATATGATTAAAACATAGTCAAAATAGCAAAAAATAAATAAAAGTGATGACGAAAATTAGGTCAATGAAGGGTTAATAAAGTTCAGTTGTGAAGTCCATAAGTAAAAACGCAGTCTTTTATTTTCCACACAATAAAACCAAGTGTCAAGAATTCCTCTGGACTAGGATAAAAGCACATGGTGTCAAATTCATCTGTTAGGTTTACATTTTGTTCCATCAACCTCAAACCTTAGCTGGGTTGCCACATAGTATTAATGTTTTTAATGTTTTTTATTTTACATATAAATTTTGAGGACAATCTGTGCTTTTGTAGGCCCATAGGTAATCAAGTATCCCTTGCTGTATATTATGGATCTTTCTTGCTGGGATTTTGACAGGTAGCGTATAAAAGAGGTATAAAAATTTAGGCAATACCATCATTTTGATTCCCTCTATCCTACCAAATAGAGAGATTGTATGTTTCTTCCATTTTCTCATCTCAATTTCTTTTATTAAAGGTGGATAATTACCACTCTATAGCTTGTCATATCTTGACGTTATTATTACACCTAGATATTTAATCTCTTCCATATTCCAATTCCATTGGTAATTTTCTTTCAGGTTTTCTACATTCTTTCTATCCATGTTTATGTGCATGGCTTCAGTCTTCCCAATGTTGTTTTTGTATCCTGACACCGCGCCATATTGATCCAAAATGCTCAATAGCGACGGAATGGAGATGTTAAGGTGGGTTTACACGTCAAGATTTTTTCGTCAGCCAGATGGACGATGACCGATTTTTTCGTTCGTTGTACAAAAATCTGAAACGGCCAAAATGGCTGATGGATTTTTTTTGTTCGATATCTGACAAAAAATCGTCCATAAGGTGATCGGACATGTTGGTAAACTTTCATCTGTCGTTTATTTTTCATGTAAAAAACGAACGCTCCTTATTTCACTCGATATTTTTTGACTCCATTTTTAACCAGTAGCATGGGGAGTGGGATTTTTACAATGTATGATTTTGATTCGTCCATGATGTTGTTTATATTTTCATTCCGGGTAGAACTTTGAGAACGAAACAATTGCATTGTGGACGAACGTAACAACGTGGTGTCAATAGAAAAATACATATATTTCAATATTAAATGTTCGTTGTTAATAGCGATATGTATGTATGATTGTGAATGTATGAATGAATGTATGTATGAGTGTGTGTACAGTGTGCTAAATAAAAAAATCTGAAAGATTTTTCATTTGTGGTTCCAATGATTATTTTCATTCGATATTTGCATCAAAAATCTAACAAAAATCTAATTACCTTCGATAAATGGACGAACGGAATCCGATAAAAAAATCATAATAAAAAAAACAATAAAAGTTGAACGAAACAAAAATCTTGACGTTTAAACCCACCTTTAGGTTGTACCAAGCTCAGTAGAACATCGTCGGCAAATAGTGAAATTTTATATTCCTGTACTCCTAGTTCTACTCCCTTGATATTGCAGTTCTTTCTCACATGGGCCGTCATTGGCTCTATTGCTAGGGCGAATAAGATGGGGGATAATGGGCGTAAAGTTAGGCTGAAAGGTAGAAAAGTTGAGTATAGTCCGCTTTAAGTATCCTCCCTGCACCCAGACATCTGCATTGAGCTTTCCTGTCATGTCTCGATAGAAAAGGCTTCAGGTTCCTCCTGTTCTCCAGCCAGACATGAAGATAGGAATATTTACACAGACGGTTTAGGCTAGAGGTGAAATTGCTTCGTTTAATTAAAACCTTTTTAATAAGTTTGACTTGTTTTGCTGCTTTTTTTTATTAATTTCCCTCTGATGTGATGTGACTGCTGTGTGAATATTCGCCGCGCGCTGTCATGACTTCATGCAGATTGGTTGGTGGGTCGGCGTGATTAATAGTCATGAGACATTCAGGAGGAATTCAGGATTAGCAGGTTTTTGTATGCTGATGATTTGCTGACCTTCACAGAATCAGGTAGGTGTCTGCGATTCATCATATGAAATGTGAGATACTCCAAAGCGCGAATCTTCATCTGTTCCATGAAGTGGGAGTGATGGGAAAGTCCTCCATGTGCCTGATTGTTAAGAATTCTTGGAGTACTAGTGAGAAAAACGGATCCTTCAACTAATCACTCCAACAAAGTCCTGATAGCTGGGATGAGGATGTCCTGTTCTTAAAGTGGACCTGCCATCAGAAATGTATCATTACATCAATGGCATTAGAAGTGCTGATAATAGGGAAGAATAAAAGTAATTTAAGAAGATCCCTCACAGCCCCTCCTCTCTCATTGGCTTGTTTGGCAGTGCAGTCGTAAGTCACTGCAGAGATAGACGCGTAAATCTCTCATCTCTGCTCTGCATTAAAACGAATAAGAAGTATTTTCCCCATAGAAAACCATTACAAACGCCCCAGTGGCCACTCACAGTATTGCACCCTGTGTTAACCTCTGCACCCTTGCAAAAAAAGATGGACTCTCTTCTAACATTCCAGAGCAGGTACGTATATTTTTTTAGGATTGTGGAGGGATACCCCACAATCATACCAGCTCAGAGGTAAGTCAAATTCTAATTATGCATATATATTTTTAAGATTAAATTTTGAGTCTACACCAGTGGTCCCAAACCTTCCCTGCAGGGCCCCCCCGTTTATATATAGGCATTAAACGTGCTGATAATAGGGAAGGATAAAAGAAAAAAAAAAGGACCTGTAAGCAGTAATTTAAGATGATCCCTCAATAATACCCCCAATAAGACGTATTTTCCCCATAGAAAACCATTACAAACGCCCCAGTGGCCACTCGCAGTGCTGCACCCTGTGTTTACCCCTGGAAGCCTTGCAAAAAAGATGGACTCACAATTCCAGAGAACAGCAGGTATGTATATTTTTTTTAGGATTGTGGAGGGATACCCCACCCTCATACCAGCTCAGAGGTAAGTCAAATTGTAACTATACATATATATATATGGAGTCTACACCAGTGGTTTCCAAACTTTCCCTGCAAGGCCCCCCTTTTATATATAGGAACATTATTGGGGCCTTACACTCCCATTTACATTACACAGGTTCAGAATGAGGGCCAGCACAATGCGGAAACACAAGGTTTTTGTTTTTTTACCAGAAACAGACCCACAGCGGTAGCATTAACGCTAGCACCACAGCTACAGCGCGGCTTGTGTGAAATACTTTATTAAACTCTATTTAAAATAAGACTTCCTTTTTTTACACCCACCAATCTTGCAAAGACATGTATCAGATAAACACACCAATACAGACACACATAACATGCACTCTTCCTACTGTCTGCAGCTTGTTCCTCCATTGTTTACTTGATTGTTTAGCAGTGGTAGGGAAAGGTAGGTAAACTGTGTGCAATTTGTAGAGGGAGAAGAGAACTGACAGTGGGTTCTGACAGCTCTCTCTCTGGCTGACATAGAGTGCTCCTAGTGGCAAATGAAACCAACCCCCCCCCCCGGCCCCGGAATAGCTCTGTGCCCTCCCCAGTTTGGGAACCACTGGTCTATACTAAATATCGGACAGGTATTATGGACATGTCGGTAAAACGGGGGCGGTTTTGTTGTATTTTGGACCCAATAACAACCATGTTGCCATTACTACATAATTATTAAAATGAACAAACTACGGCAGAAAACACAACAAGCACATTTTGTTCACATCACACAACGTGCCCATTGTTTATCACCAGTATGGGTGCATCTGTATGGCGCGGACAGTGTGATCTCTTTAGACCATGTGGTTACCAGGATGACGTCACTTCCTGGTTACGGATAATATCACTTCCTGGTTAAAGATGCTCAATGGCTCAGAAGGATCAATGAAACACATTTTGAGTGGCAGCCATAGGGGGTGCTTGAAATGCATCCCATTGATCCTACTGAGCCCTTCAGAGTCTGAAACCAGGAAGTGATATCAAACGTTACCAGGAAGTGATATCACCCGTAAACAGGAAGGAAGTCATGTCATCCTGGTAACCACATGGCCCAAAGAGCTTACTCCTTACTAAGCCCGCACTCTACCTTCTTTAATGTGAGTATTTTATCTTTTATTTAATCATTTACAGTACTTTACTTTGTTGCACTAGGTTGGCAACACCCAGTAAGTTTCTGTACATCCACTCTGGGAGTATAAAACTATGAATCCCAGCATGCTCTGCATGGGGGTTAGGGGGTGAGTACCGGTAATGGAAGGCAGAGACAGAAAATTTAACGTAATGTATGTTAGACTTATGCATAAGTGTTAAACCATTGGCCTGAAGAAGCCGCTAAAGGCGAAACATGTAGCCGCATGCACCTGACTTTGTTCTATCACCACTAGAGTTCCACTATATATATGTATTGGCCGCCACACTCTGTGTATGTTGTAGTGTGGCTGGCACCTTGACGCTGTTTTTAAACTATATAAGTCTATATGTTGTGACTGGTTCTCAATAACGAATAAAACGTGATGTTCAAAAAATATTGGGACTTACATTACAAGATTACTCTGCTCCACTACACATACTTGTGATACTGTTCCATTTAAAGTCCCAAGAGAGAACCCTATTCTTTGTTTTTGATATACAATTTCAGGGATGGGAACAGTAGCTAAACTTACCCTCCACAGTACTCATCGTTTTGTTTAAGTGTTAAACCATGTAATGGGGTTGAATTGTGCCAGCTTTCCAAATATTTTTGACCCACGGTAGATATGGAACTGCCTTGCCTTTGAAACCCCTATGCCTGCTACACCCACGGAGCCTGTGTGAGCTGCCCAGAGCAGAGGCAATCCTATGATTGCCAACTAAGGGTGAGAGGGTGTTGGAAGAGAATAGAGTATGTAACTCACCCCCCCCCCCCGTGCTATCTCTCCCCGGGAGTGGAGATGCTTCCCCGGAGGGTGGGAGGGTGTTGGAAGAATAGAGTCCATAAAAGACTCCCCCCCTGGTTGACAACTTTGCCTGGGGGGGGGGGGGGGTCTGTTACAGACTCTATTCTCTTCCAACACCCTCTCACCCTTAGTTGGCAGTCATAGGGGGTGCCAACTAAGGGCACCAATCTCCCTAGGACTGCCTCTGCTCTGGGCAGCTCACACAGGCTCAGTGGGTGTAGCAGGCATAGAGGTTTCAGACAAGGCAGTTCCATATCTACCACGGGCCAGCGGGCACAATTCAACCCCATTTCATAGTTTAACACCTATGTATAAGTCTCACATACATCGCGTTCATTTTTCTGTCCCTGCCTTCCATTACTCGCCCCCCATTAATATGCCAGCGAGCATCTCTTTTTCTTGATCAGTACAGAACATAATTTGCAGAATATATACATTTTGAATTTTAAGTTGATCAGCAAACTCAGTTTATGATCTTTTTTATGTAGAAAATGATCCGTATGTCATTAAAATCCAATTAAAAAAATATAGAAATCTGCCAAAATGCAAATGACGTCTCACCCTAATCAGATCATCCCATCTTTTATTAATACTCCCACCGCAAACGACGCCATAATCTCGTCGCACAAAAAAAAAAAATGATTAAGCATGGCCACCTCAACAGCACAATGCCGAGCCAGCATTATAGAGGAACTAATTGGACCGACGGAGGAAGATAGAGAGAGGAAAAAAGGGAAAAATAGAATATTTCTTAAAAGGAACCACAATTTAATTAAATCAAACAAGAAAAATATTAAGCTCTATAGCTATGTACATATATAATCGCCTCGCTTACTATTTAAGTACAAAGGATTGAATTTGTCGAAGTCCTTCAGCCTCCGCGTCGTCATGGTAACGATAATTCGAGAATAAAAAACCTCATATCTCGCGGAACAAAAAAAGCCGAGCCTGAAATAAAGGGGAAAAAAAATCTGAACGGAATTTACGGTCTCACAGGTTTACTTCTTGGAGAGGGTCGCGCCGATGATGGAACAGAACATTCCGAATCATTCGTACAAATTTCGAGTTTTGTCTCTGGAGAGAGGCAGTTCTGGTGATTATGACAGCAAAAGACAATAGGAAACGTTACGGCTTCAGAGACAATTGTGCGATGTGCTGATGGAAATCATACAAGTCAACAACAAACTTATTTAAAGGGATTCTGTGAGTCTGGAACAGATGGAAAGTCAGACGGCGGCATAGCGGGAGGACCAAACACGCTTCTAGATTTCTTAATGATTACAGTTTAAGAACATATTTATTAACTGTGCTTGTTACTTTTTTTTTTTTAATAAATAGTTATTTTTAAGAAAAAAAAAATGAGGGCCACCATCCTTATTCTTCTCAGTCCAGGGTGCCCAGAACCGTACGGAGTGAAGTGGGAGGGCACCATGACGAAGGGTCATGGACGTGGGAGTAGAGATGGTCGAATGTTTCGACTTGCTAACTTTGTGAGCTGATTGCAAAGCCCCTGAACATGTTATCATCACCAAAATTGCTGGAGATGTAGAGAACATTTGAAAAAAAAAAGTGTTGCTCTAGCACATGTCATTTTTGTATAAATTAAGTTTAAAGTTTAGAAATTTTTACTTAACTTTGAACTTAATTTGTGAAAAAATTATTTGTGTTAGAGACATACTTTCTTTTTTGGAGTATACCCCCAACCCTTCTCTACATCTCCAGAAAGTTTGGCGATGATACCATGTTCAGGGGCTTTGCAATTAAGTCGAAACCATCGAAATGGTTGAATTTTTGAAAAAAAATTCGACCATCTCTTCGTGGGAGTGGCCTTCCAGGCACTTTTGTCCTGGAGCCGGAAGAGGCCTTTTGGATCGGGACAGCAACCAACTACCCGCCCAATTGTTTAAATGTTGTTTTTTGTATAGTTGTATAGTTCAATGCTGGTTTCGGTTAATGTTCCCAATTTTTGTGTATTACTAGTGTTGAGCGAGAATATTCGAATATCCGTCATTCGAGAATTCGCAATATTTCGCGAATATGCGCGCAGATATTCACAATGGCGGATATTCGTTATATTATGCTTCAACATTTTTTACCGGCATACATCGCGCATATGTGTGTGCATTGCGAATAGATATGCGCAATACACACTTCGCTCGTACTGGCTGAGATCACAGAATGAGGAAGAGAAGCTGTAAAACTGCATTGCGAATCTTTGCGAATCATTGAGCACGGGCATGTGCAATGTAAGGCAATAGTATAGACGAATCGAATTTTATGAAATTAGAATATTTCTTTGTATATTCGCGAAATTACACGAATTCGAATATACCCTATGCTGCTCAACACTATGTATTACTTCTGTAATGTTTTGTCACAGCATGGCAGAAGCCACTATGGTCTACTGATTGCTTGTAAATAAGGTTCCCACCGTGCCAGTAGGCGAGGGCAGGTGGCAGATACAGTGATGGAAGGAGTTTGGAGAATGGGCGGCACTGTCGGGGGACCCTCTCGAAGTTAATTTAAGGTGTTATGGTCATTATATGACTATTGTTTACAGGCTGTGGCCAAGTTGTATTTTCTTGCACTTTTTCTATATAAATACAACATTCCAAAGAGTTAAAGTGTCTTGGTGTTATTTAATAAGTAAAGCCCCCTATACACATTCCGATTATTCTTCCGACCGATTTTTCTGATTCTGTCACCCGATTTTCACCTAAAATGTTATGGTCGGTCGGTCAGCTGGCTCGAAAAATCGGAATTCGAATTATCATCGATCCATCAGCCCGACCCTATTTATTAACAGCAGATCGACCAAAAATTTAGGGACAGGTCCGAAGCGGTCCCGACTTTGAGAATTTGGGATCGGTCGGGTACATAATTGCGTATCCGATTAATCTCCAGATCGATTAATCTCCCGACCACATTGGTAGGTCGGGCAAATTTGTATGAAAAATCGGAGTGTGTATGGGAGGCTTTAAGTGGGGTATGGGAACGGATCAGGAGTCCTGGGGTCATGTGTACAAAGCTAGCTCTATCATGACATGATTCACCAGCTGGCTATGATCATGCTGAGAAGGAGGAGGGTAGATATGGTCGAATTTTTCGACTTTCTAACTTTGTGAGCTGATTGCAAAGCCTCTGACAATGGTATCATCACCAGAATTGCTGGAGATGTAGAGAAGGGTTGTGGGAACATTTGAAAAAAAAAGTATGGCTCTAGCACATGTAGTTTTTGCATAAATTAAGTTCCAATTCAAAATTTCGACTTTTGAAAATTTTACTTATCTTTGAACTTAATTTATGCAAAAAGTGTTAGAGACACACTTTTTTTTGTGGTATACCCCCAACCCTTCTCTGCATTGCCAGCAAGTTTGGTGATGATACCATGTCCAGGGGCTTTGCAATTAACTCAAAATCGTTGAAACGGTAGAATTTTGAATTTTTTTTAACCATCTCCACTGGAGGGGTGGTAAACGGGGCGGGTCGAACACCCATACTGTTCGCCGGGGGAAGATGTTATGTTCACGGTCATCCTTGTGGAAACTTGGCCATCACTAAACACCATGGCAGTACCTTAGCTGCTCTAGGCGATCTCACATCCCTTTCCAGCCACAGTCTCCACGGCTCTTCTTCCTGCATCTACCTCCCTGATGTCATTGCTGGTGGAGGGGGGGGGGGAGCAGACAGGAAACATGAACAGGTGACATGGCAAAATGTTGATATTTCCTGTATCTTTATGGGAACAGGAAAACGTGAGTTATGCTAGCCACACATGGTTCAATTTTGCGTTCAATCTATGTTTTTTGGTAAAAAATGTGATTGTTTTTCCGCCCAGATGGTACAATCGACGATTATTGATCGATTTTTGTCAAATCGACGATTGAATCGTGATCGGACAGCTTGGAAATTTTTGGTCAATTGGACAATCATCGAACTACATTCCTTGCAGCTTTTTTCGGTCAAGTCAATGATACGCGATGTGTGTGGCTCCGCCCCTTTAATACATCACTTCAGATTGAAACTAAAATCGTAAGAGAAATTCAATGGACGATTTTGGATTACTTTGATGAACTTTACAGTCGAAATTTAACAATAATCGTACTCCTCATGTGGTGTACATCGATTGAATTAAAATCGATTTACGATTTTTTTCATCAAACTTCAAAATCTTATCTAACGTCGATTGAGCGCTAAAATTAAACCATGTGTGGCTAGCTTAAGTGTGAGTGGTTGGTAGATATTGGTCTTTGTAAAGACACTGTCACCATGTTCTGTCCTAGCGGTAACCCAGAGTGAAGCTTTGGTGCATGCCCACATGGTCCGATCATCTAAATTTGATCGTAATTATGAAAAAAATCGATCAAAACATGATCGCACATGTCGGAAAATTTTGATCGGTTGAGTTCAAATTGAGTACAAAGTAAGTACAAATTACGATCAAAAAAAAAAAATCGATCAAACATAAAATAAAAATCAATCAAAAATTGGTTATTCCATGTGGAGTATATTCTATTTTCAATCAATCTCCAATTGTACGATTGACAAAAAATTTATTATTTTTAGTCTGTTGGATGCTAAAATCTGTGTATGTATGGGGGACATTAGGTGATCCCACGTCGCCTTCTAGCCACAATGTCCACGGCTCTTCTTCCCACATCCACCTCCCTGATGTAATTTATGATGCCAGTGATGGTAGGGGGTAGTGATGGCCGAACTTCGGCCTTGCGAACAGGCGGATGGGATTTAAAAAAAAAAGTCCAACGTCTACCTGTTGGCGGGGAATTTGAATCGAGAAAACAGGAAGAGACGTCACTGATGTCACTTCCCTACTTGGAACGCACAGTTCCCGGTTTCGATATCTGGATGTGACGTCACGGTTTAAGCCGGTTTTCTTACACTAGAGACTGGGTTCTCTACCCGAAGAAAAAAATCTTCCACTGGGCGGTTCTTTCTGCTCCTGATCCGGCCAGATTAAGAATAATAACCTTCTTCCCGGCAGTGAACCGGATGGGTCGTACACCTGAACATGTTATGCTCGCGGGCGGACAGTTCGGCCATCGGTAAACACCAAGGTAAGTGTGAGTTGGATGATAGATATTGGTCTTTGTAAAGACACTATCACCATGTCCTTAACCTCCCTAGCGGTAACCCCCGTGTGTAGCTTGGGGTAGGTTTTAATTATTAATATCAGTAACCAAGAGCGACACAAGGAGTACCTTACCTGCTCTAGGCCATCCCACGTTGCTCTCCAGCCACAGCCTCCACGGCTCTTCCTGCATCCACCTCCCTGATGTCATGCAGGTAATGGTGGGGGGGGGGGGGCAGAGCAGACAAGAAACATGAACAGGTAACATGGCAATCTGTTGCTATTTCCTGTATCTTTTTGGGAACAGGAAATCATGAATCATTGAGGAGTAGATTAAAGCCCCCCATACACCTTCAGATTCCTCCATACAACTTTCATGAGACCTACCAACAACTATGTAGTATAGTGACCTCCCTGATAGAGTACATAGTGATTGGAAGGTGTAGAAAGGTCCTCCTATTACATGGTTTTGGTAGAAGAAAAGTTGGTTGTACAGAAATTGCATGGTAATTGTATGTGGTGTATGGGGGGCTTTAGGCTAAATTTACACTGTCTCTTGCAAGGTCGTTTTCTGGTCTTTTAAGTGGCCAGAAAACGACCTTGCTTTAGGTTTAAAACGGAGGTCAATGAGGTTGTTTAAAGAACAGAAAATGTACTGTCCTTAATCAAGCAGTACGTTTTCTGTTCGTTTTTTGAACGCCTTCTGTCTTGCTCAGAGGGTTGCTTGGTCCTTAACCTCCCTAGCGCACTGCCCATACTGTGCTGTTTTTAACAGCACAGTACGGGCAATCGCGGCAGTGTACACAGTACACTGCCTGCAATTCCCCCCCTCCCCCCGCCTCTCTCCACACAGCCGGCATCATTAATGATGTCAGCTGTGTGGGCTGGAAAGCCGGAGCTCCTCCATTAACATGGAGGACTATGGCACCGCCCACCCCCGCCCCCTTCCGCGTCACCGTGACGCGATCGGTGACGCCCCGCAACACCGGAAATGCCGCTGGTAAGAGAATCGCTGTAGCTTTCCGGGGATATGCGGCATGCACGGGAGCCCAGCTCATCCAGAGTTTGTTCTTCACACAAACTCTGGACGAGCTGGGCTCGTCACAACCGCTAGGGAGGTTAAATGACCCTATTGACTTCAATGGTGAAGCCCTGAAAGCGACTGCAGCAAGTTTGTCATGAAAAAAAACGACCTGTGAGTGATGGACCGAACTATTCGCGGCGAACATCGCATGTTCACGTTCGCCTCATGTTCGTGAACATATGGCGAGTTCGACCCGCCCCCTATCTTTTTACATT
>CM070036.1:1907522-1922650 GCA_036250615.1 Ptychadena robeensis | reverse complement strand
GAATCCATCGCGTGCTGAATCGATCAGCCAGGGAATCCGTGCCGTGTATGGCTAGCTTTACAGGCCTACAACACGAAGAAAAATTTACCATTGAAGTCTATGGTGAGTTTTTGGTACAGAAATCTGGTGCGCTAGGGAGGTTAATGGTGACTAATACATATGTGTGATGTGTCACAGCAACAATCTGTCACATTACAATTTCAATCTTTGGAGTTCATTTACTGAAACTACTGCTGGGAATGACATTTAGAAGGGATCTGTGTAGGATGAGGTTGTTTTTTACCATAACAACATGTGCTTGGACATGGTCCCTCCATCGTCAGATGATAAGTGTTTTGTCACCCTTCTATAGGATTCCTAGAAATCCGATCATGTAAATGTCATTTGGATTATTAATGCGCATCGTACAATAACAGGTTCGGCTATTAAAGACAAATTATCCAGACTTCATATTGAAGGAGAAAGCTGACATACCGCTCTCCATTTATATTATATCTCCATAGTATTATGGACACCTGACCATCCAAGCTAATCAATAGCGATGAGCGGAATAGGCAACATTCGTATTCGCGACATGCCGCAAATTTTATGGAAAACATTCGGAAAATATTCGCATTCGGCAATATTCTTTTTTTTTTTTTTTATTGCGGATATCGGCAATTTTTATTGCGAATTTCGTGCGCGCAATATATGTTTAACATGGTGCGAATTTTTAAAGTGACGATTTTCGCAATATTCCCACCCCAATATTCATTTAAAAAACTGTTGATGGTCGCAGGGAGTGTTGCTAAGCTCTTGTTGCAGCCTTCCCATTCGTCCACTTGCATTGAGAGGCGTGTGTAATGGAAAAAACATACAGAATATTCGGAATGGCGAATATTCGGCAATATATTCACCATCTTCGCAAATTTCCGAATTGTCGATATTCGCGATTAATATTCGGAATCCGAATATTCGTGATCATCACTACTAATCAATAGTGTTGAGTGTGAATATATGAATCGCAAATTTTTATTGCGAATATCGGCACTTTGAGAATTTGCAAAGATCTGGAATATAGCGATATATATTCATAATCTCGAACAGTCGAGATTCTGCGTCCGCAATATTCGCATGTACACGTGTCTGTTTTTGCAATGAATTACTTCTATGAGTGTTGTCTCACGTGGTGATTACACTGCAGCTGCTATTTCACGTTCTGCCAGTAGATGTCACTGTGACAACACATCGCATTCCCAATATTCGCATCTACAAGTGCCGATATTCACATTACATAATAGTGACAGGAAATTTCCAAATTTATTTAGAATATTTGGAGAATAGTGCAAAAAATATCACAAATTCAAATATTGCAGATGTTGCTCATCACTACTAATCAAATCTGAAACCATTAACATTAAGGGTACTGTGTTATGGGCTTCGTCAACACCCCTTGCGCTTAGCGCATTCCTTGATGGGGATGTCAATGTAGCCCATCCATATACCCGCTGTGACAGACCGGTTGTCTGCCATGCTATGGATGGTCCATATGTAGCAGTGAAGGGGTCTGCTGGTGTGTATCCACCAAGATACACCTGCTGGACCCTAACAAGATGGCTGGGTGTGTCTCCACAAAAGGAGTTGGGACCACTCAGTCAGGACTCCCAGATGAGGTTGGAGACAGTGCTGCTGGGTGCAACAAACACAGGGCACACAAGGAGTGTGTGGCCCTATACTGATGGCTGCTAGGAGGCAGGCCATTAAGGGTTCCTTAGGGAAGGAACGGTTGTTTGATCGGTGCCAAGCCAGGAGGCTTGGCATTTTTGAGTGACTGTGTTTCATTTGGATGTCTATAAACCCCTGCGATGGTCACCCTTTATTTGGACTGTGTGCTCAAATAAACATCGGCAGGAGCCCTTAAGAGGATAAAAACGTGTGGATTGATGCTCTGAGATCAACGTTTGAGCTGATTACCCACACCGCCTACAGCACCGGCTGTTTCCATGGCGTTGAGCTATGTCAACCTCCGTCCAGTGGACCGGCTTAATGCTGTGGTGGCAGCTGATGCGGTAGGTGGGTATATGGATGGGCTCCGTCGACATCCCCATAAAGGAATGCGATCAACACAGGGGGTGTAGAGCCGTGGAAACATACCCTAAGGGCTTGTCCCCATTGGCGAGGCTGGTGAACAAAGTTCCCGACCAGTCGCGGCTGAATACATGTCAGTGCAGCGGCTTGTGGTTGACTGTGACTCACAGCCAAAAACGCGGGTGCGACAAGCCCGCCGCCGTGTGGCCTGCTTTGCCAGTGGGTACAAGCCCTTAGATTGAGAGATAGTCCACTTTTGCAGAATTATTTTTCCCAAAAATTTTACCCAACCCCACCCCCAGGACCAAATGAGTTTATACCGAGAAATTTTGACCACCCTGGCTGAACTTCAATTTAAAATCGAAATGTCAAATTCTACATTTCTTAACTACTTTAAGAAGTGAAAAAAAATCCCATGATTTTATGTAAAAATGACTATTACCGTATATACTCGTGTATAAGACGAGTATATACGTTCAGCCCAAAAAAATTTACAGAAAATGCTCCCCTCGGCTTATACTAGAGTCAGCCGACTGTCCACTCACCTAAGCAGAATTACCGTGCTGAATTTCAGGCAGGCAGCTTCCCTCTTCACTGCATATCTTCTCTGAGCTTTCCATGATTCCCGACTCACAGCTGATCGATGTCAACAAACTCCACACTGCCACCTGGTGGCCGGTTACTAGTTCAAATACAATTCAATTCAAATAATAATAATAATCCTGTGTTCTCTTAAATTTATTGATGATGTGGCACTAAGATGAATCCTGTTTGATTCATTCCTAGGGGCAATGGTGCTCTATGGTTCTCTATATTTTTCTCATTTAGAAAACGCCACTATCTGGCTTTGCATTTCCCACCCTCGGCTTATACTAGTGCCAATACGTTTTTTCAGTTTTTGTAAATAAAATTAGGTACCTCGGCTTATACTCGAGTATATACAGTTTTTATAAAAATGGAACGAATATAGGGGTCTACCTGTTATGTTCCCGCAGATCCTGGGTTTGCACGGGGGTGCCAGGAGCAGGGGATCTATGCAAGTGTCTTCTCCCAGAGCCCCCTAGGGGAGATAGGCGGGATCCCTTAGGACCCGTGGACTTTCCCCCCTCTTCGGGTGGCAAGGTCCTGCTTCCCTGGTAACCCCCCAGAAGGTGCGGACGAGTCTTGGTGTGTCCCTTAAGGGGAGACGTAAGAGGCGCAGAAAGTAGCGTGGTCTAGCAAGCAAGTTCGAGGAATATCCTAATCAGCGAGGGTCGGCGGGCGGCAGACAAGAATTGTGGACAACGAGGTCAGGAACCAGAGGTCAACAATTTGTGGACACGGTCATTACCAGAGTCAGACAAGTGCAAGCTCTAACATCAACAAATCCAGGAAGCGTATCAACCACATGGTGTGGACTTGCAGCTTTTTAGAGAGCACCAGCACCCCCCAGGGGAGGGACTGCGGCCGAGCACACCTCCGCCGTCTGTTATACTCCGGTGAAGGCACCTCTCATAGCGCACGGAGCGCGCACTCGCCCGTTTCCTGTGTGGCAGATCAATGGCATGGAACGACCCCAGGCCCCCGAGTGTCCCGAGGCGAGAAACTGCCCAGGAGAGAAGATTACCTGGCTGGGGTAGAGCGACGGCGTCAAGCAGGACCTACATAAACCCCCCCCCCCCGACCCGGACTCCGCGGCAGGAGAACCGGCGATCAGAACGGCATGGTAACGCGCACTCGGGGCATGCACCTGTGGCGGAACCCACGACCTCCTCCAGCCCGAACCCCTTCCACGACCAGTACTGCACTCCACGACCCCGAACCGGGAGCGAGGACGGACTCCACCGTACTCCTCGCCCGTCCAGAGACGGAGGAGGCAGGGAGACCTACCCGGAACGGTCCCACCGAGACGGCTTGAGAGAAACAGACAGGGTGGACACGAGAGAGGGGGGTACCGGACCGAACCGCACAGGGTTGACCAGGCGATCGACCACATAGGGACCCCAGGTAACGCGGAGCCAACCTGCGGGGGGGCAGCGCACGATAAAGCCGCAACAACCATACCTATCGCCGGTTGGAGGACGGGAAGGGCACGACGCGGTCAGCGAGGCCTTCTGGTCTGCGCTTGCAGCACCGATCACGGGAGGCAACCCACCCCGTGCAACGCCGCAGGCGGTCAGCGACAGCGGGAACGGAGGAGTCCGTAAGGAACAGCAGGACTGGGGATGGACCCAATTGAGGAAGAACGGTGGTGGAGTGGAGGGTGTCTGAGTTTTTAATGAAAACTCGGGGCCGGGAGGAGAGTGGACCAGTTTTCCTGGGTATCGGAAAAAAGCGAGGTACTGTCCATGACCTGGTTCATTCGCTCGCATTGGCCGTTGGCTTGGGGATGGTAACCCAAGTGAGGAGGAGAAAAACCAAGCAGCGGGCCAACTCCTTCAAATCCCGAGGTGAACTGGGCCCGCGTCATGACGATGTCCACGGGAGTCCGTGCAGGCAGCCCACCCTCTTGTAGAACACTCGGGCGTTTCAGCGGCCGAGGGAGCGGCAGTGCCACCAATGGGGCCATCTGTGAACCTTCTATGGTGAGACACCGTTGAGAGTGAAAGGGTAGCCGTTCAATCCATTCCATGGGACACGGACTTTCGGAACCGCAAGGAAGGATCCGAAAGACGTCCCGGAGTCTTGGACGGGCACAGACAGGCCGGCCCGCACGGGCCAGACAGTCTTCTTTCAGAGATGGCTACCAGAATTGTCGCCGGGAGATCAAGGTCCGCTGCATGCCGAAATGCCGAGCATGACATAGCCCCAGCAAACTTGACGGACGGTCTGTCCATAGACCAGGTTTTTCCCCCACGCAACCATCCCGTTCAACAACGGGCGCGGGGGTGTTTCGGGACCGCCGGCTTTTACATTCCAAGATCAGGGCCCAGTGGGAAGTGCTTGCTGCAGATGGGTACGGGTCCGGGTAGCGGTGTACGGGTACTGCGGATAAGCGTCCGCCTCGTGTTTTTGCTACCAGGGTGTGGTCAAGTGGAATTGAACTAGAAAAACAGTCCCATCGGGCCTGACGGGGTTCATCTCTTGCCTGCTGCAAACTGCGGTTCTTGTGATCCTGAGGAAACAGTTGGTCTTAGCTCCTCGAGAGGTCATCCACCTCGAGAGCGGCCTTCATGGCGGAGCTCCCGATCCCCACGCGTAGTTGGATCCGCCGGAGTGAGTTTGCGGGAGTAGAACAATACGGGGTGTAAGTGTTTTTCTCTCCCGAGCGTTGGGATGCATGGCGCCTAGGGCGCTCAACGCTCCACTCTTAACATGGCCTCCGGTCGGTGCTTGAGGAGGGAGCCAAGTGAACTTGAGTTTTTAGGTAGTCAAAGGCCGTCTGTGCAGCGGGTGTCGGCGATCGCAGCTTGTGCTGGAAGTTGTGAGGGGGAGTACAATCCTCGAGAACTTCGATACCTCCTGTAGAAATTGGCGAATCCCAGGAATCTTTGGACCCTTCCTACGGAGGTATGGGCCGCGGAAATGGCCGCAACCTTTTGGGGTCCAAGTGATGCCGGAGGTAGAAATCACGAGCCCGGAAAGAACTTTCTTTCAATAGACTTTCTTCCCCTTTGCTAGAGAGCATGGAGTCCGCAAACGATCCAGCCCTTCGCATGTACCTGTGTTGGCGAGCGAGCAGATACACAGAATATCGCAAGGTACACTATGACGAATCGGTCCAGAAATCACGGAACATTTATGATCCTGACTGGCTGGGGCATTACAGTCCAAAAGGCTCATGTGTATTCAATGACAAGCTTGTCCTAACTGTCTTCCTTCATCACCAGCTCACTCGGACGGTTGTAGGCTCCCTGGATCCAGCTTGGAAAGACCGGGGAATGGAGGCGCTGGGTAGGTCTGTGAGGAGAGAGAGGGTCCCGTTTTTACCGTGATGCGTCAGCTGCCGGTAGTCAATGGGGTCGCAGGACTGTCCTGTTCTGGGACAAAGAACATTCCGCTCCAGCAGTGAGGTGACGCCGATGAAGCCCTTCTTCCAGGGACTCATTATTCCTTCATGCAAAGATTCCTGTTCAGACAGCGGATATGTGGCCAACGTTATTTTAGCTCCCTGATACCGATGGGGCAATCATAGGGCGGTCGAGGTACCGGTCACCCCCCGTTTGCTGAATACGTCCAGTACTGGTGGTACTGGGGGAACAGGACGGAATCGTGCCCTCCGAGAGCGCAGAGAGGTGGCCGTGGGCATGGCAGACCCTTCAAAGTCCGACGTAAACTTGACGTCTCTAGTCACCCAGTTATGGAGGGTTGTGCGTATGAGCCAGGCAGCCGAGGACAACGGAACAATGCGTGGGAATAACGAAACCGTATAAGATTCGGAGGCCCAGAATGTGCTGGCTGGTAGGTAGTGTCTCCGTCCTGGGCCAGAGGAAATCAGGGCCGTCTGCCATCCAGGGGTTGCTGTCTTTGCGTAGGGCAGGTTTGGAGCTGGCAACGCGGTGTCAATGAGCGTCAATCTCGGGTCCAGTATCGCGTTCATCTTGATGTCCTCCCCCGGGGCCCTTAGGAATAGGGAGAGAAGATGTGAGGAGAAACTTTGGCTTCAGGAGGCCTAGGGACGTGAAGACATCCTTACCTAGGGGCGACAGGCAGGAGCGACAGAGTCCGTGCTCCCATAAAAAGAGGTTCGCTTGAATCTCCTTCCCTTTCTTCCGGGTCCGCGAGTCGATGGCCCCTATTTTGCATCGTTCAGGGAGGTCCCGGGCGGCAGCGGTGTACGGGGTGGTAGCGACACTCCGGGGGACCCATAGGTGGAGACGCTCTTGCGCGTTCGGCCCCGTTCTCTGGGCGCCGGCAATCAATGGAGAGTTCCATCGTTTGTGCAGGTCTCAGGGATCCCAACGCGGCCAGCTCATCTTTTGCTCCGACACCCACCGACTGACTGCGGAGAGAGAGTCTTCCTCACTGGGCGGACTGTCGAAGGCCACGATAGCCGCGTCACGTTCAACCTACGAGGGTCTGTAGAGCTTTCGAGTCTCTGGAAAAGGCCTCACGGATTGAGAGCAGGGTCCTTTGTTTTGCGAGCTGAACGCCCACCTTGAGGCTCCCCCTGGAGGAGAGACATAACCGTAACCCACTTGATGCGTTCCTCACAAGGTTCGGGTAGCAGGAAGTGAGAGGCGGCGCTTGAAAAGTGTCGAACTCGGAGCGATTCCGAAACCTCGTGGGGAGCGGCAGCTTTGGCTCAGGTGCGTAGAACGGCTCCACTGGGGTGATACTTGAGTTGGGTAGCTGCAGTTGACCACCGGAGATAGTAGGTCCGCCTCTTGCAGGTCGGCGAGATTCTCCCCAGAGACGACTGGCTGTTGATTCTTTGTCCCGCAACCGGGTTTCACGGGGGTGCACAGAGGCAGGGATCTCTGCCCCCCCAGGGTCTTCTTCCCAGAGCCCCCCTAGCCGGGAGATAGGCAGGATTCCCTTGGAGGTACCCTGTGGACTTTTCCCGCTCTCCGGTTGGCAAGGTCCTGCTTCCCTGGTAAACCCCCAGGAAGGTGCGGACCCGAGAGTCTCTGGTGATGTCCCTTTTAAGGGGTAGACGGTAGAGTCGTCAGTAACCGTAGCGTGGGTCTAGGCGTCATAGTTTTGAGTAAATATCCGTAATGAACAGCGAGGGTCGATGCAAGGCGGGCAGACGAGAAGAAAATGGTCGGGGACAAAGGCGAGGGTCAGGAAGCCAAGGTCAAGCGAAGTCCGTGGACGAGCAAGGGTCGGTACCAGGAGGTCAAGGACAAAGTGAGCAAGCTCTAACATCACAACAAATCACCGGAATCGTATCAGCAGCAATGGCTTGTTGGGACTTGCAGGCTTTTATAGTAAGAGGCAGCCATCAAACCCCCCCCCCATGTGGGAAGGGAACCTGCGGCGAGGCACACCTCCTGCCAGTCTGTTAGAACTCCGGTGGAGGTCACGCTCGCCGCCAGCGCACGGGAAGCGCGCACGGGAGCAGCGCACGGGAGCGCGCACGTGAGCGCGCACGCTCACAGCGCGCACTCGCGCCGTCGTCCTGTGGTGCAGATCATATGGCATGGAAACACCCCATGCCCCCATAGCTGTCCCGAGGTGAGGAAAGCTGCCCAGGAGGAGAAGGGTACCTGGCTGGGGGAGAGGCGGTGACGGCGTCAGAGCAGGGACCTGACACTACCAGACCTCTTACCCATTACAAACGGTTTAACTGAAAATAAAACAAAGAGGCATACATTTTATTGTAATACACGTCCCTGCCAGGGCTAAGCAGAAGCACTTATCCCTGGGGTCCCTGGAGTCACCAGTGCGGGGTCGCCGGCTGAGGTAAGTACAATACATCCTATAAGTAAAATAATCAGGTGCGGATAATTTTGTTCATATAATGGATATGAATGATATAAACAAACTCAGACATCAATTCCTCTCAAATAAAATGGAAATAAAACATGGAAGCTATTAGACGGGCTGGAACATTTCGGATTGTAATCTTTTTTATTACAATTATAATTGGAACTGAAAAAAAAAGGAAACACAGCAAACACCTGTATGAAACATTAAATTAAAATACTCCCAGCGCACAAATTTAGATTTTAAAATATGCAAAACCGATGTGCGTGGGTGTATGGCACATACCGGAGTCAGTTCAGGTGACAGTCAATTATATTATTGGAGCCCTCAAGCACTTTAGGAAGTTTCTTCATTAGCATTCTAAACTGCACACAACTGAAGGTGAAGAGATACCAAGTGACCTAGGTCACCAGGTGCAGCGGGGTCTCTTACTTTGGCGCGGAATCCTCCTCTTCTACCTAGTGGGCGGCCATCTTGGCCCTGCTATGGGAAGGAACGCTGGCATGGCTTACTGTAGGGAGACTGGCACCCTGGCCCAGAAAGGTGGTCAGCAGGGTTTGCTTCACACAGTTCCATTTGTAGAAAGTATATTCACTACACAGTTCTTTCATATAACGAATAAAGAATGTCCACACACTGGTCGCAGGTTAACTGGGGGGTTACTTTACTGAAGGGCAGAAGGAAATGTACAAGCTTTCCCCACCTCAGAGGTGGGGCTGCATCTTAGGAAAGTTCAGTTACACACAGTGTACACAATGCGGCCTGTCCCTGGGAAGGCGTCTCTGTACCTGAGGAGTCTTAGGGAATACGATTAGGGCTAAAGTTGTTAAGGGGCCCAGCGAGGCACTACCCTACCCTGAGGGGGAAATCAGCCACCTACTACATTCAGATGAGGAGCTACTGTTGCCCCAAGCCAAGGCCTTTCCTATGAGGGCCTCTGGAAGCAGGAGGACACTGCAGACAGGTCCAGACAGCTCAGTGTCCAGAGCCAGGAGAGAGAGGGAGCGGCTAAGGATGCTACAATTTATCAATTCCCCAGGCCAGAGACACATCCCCCAGGCAGGACCAGCAAAACAACAAGCAGATATTTTATTAACCAGTTAGTGATTTTCCCACTACACTACAGAGATAGTCGCAGTGCCTACAACAGCTGGACCCTCTCCACCGCACTGGTGACCCCAGGAATTGCAGACATCATGGTTAAAGTCATGGTCTTCCTGGACTGGTGCGAAAAACTACTTTTCGGCCAAACAGCATCCCTGACTGTATATGGATGTGTTCCCCACAGTACAGCTGCCCCCTGGTGGTTGGATGCAGTTCTGGCAGAGTTAAGGTATGTTTCCACGGCGTGGAGGGCTCCATCGATACCCCCTGCGCTAAGCGCATTCCTAGACAGGGACGCCGATGGAGCCCATCCAGATACCCGCCTACTGCACCAGCTGTCTCCACGGCATGGAGCTGGTCCGTCAACCTCTGGCCAGCGGACTGATTTTGGAAGTTTTTCCTCGGCCTTTGTATTTAAACCTCAGATAGATAATATTATCCTTATGGCTTCTGTAGGAAATCTGCACTGCCCCTTCATGCACCGCACATACTGGGGTGAATCTGGGGGCACCAGCCTGGCAACTTCTAGACACTTCGCCCTAGATCTCACCCCTGGGACACTGCAGACTCTCCGCTGGGCCTTCCTTCTCTGCATACACTCCCTTCCATCCAAGGTAGCAGCTAAGCCTAGAGCAGCTTTGCCAACACAGTCTCCCACATTTTACTGTAAAGGGGGTGGTGTTCCCTTCACAGGTCCTTCCTAAAATATTAATAAAGGTCAAACACACAGTTACTTTGCTGCAAGGTACATTGCAGTTTTATTGATGACATGCCACTTCACAGTACATGCCATCCTATGCCAGCTATCTGGGAGCAGCCACTGCCATTAAATTAGTCTCTTCCTAGCCCTTCTCCAACCTGGTGACACACCTAGGGTTGCCCTTGCCCCCAACTGGGGGACAATGGTGATGTCTGTACCACATCTCTGCTAACTCAGGGTCTACGGATCCGCAGGCCTGCATGGCCTACCTCCCACAGGATTCAACAGAGCTCCTCTCCCTGCATTCTCCTACTGGTGAAGAACTAGCTCCTCCCTTGTTTAAACATTATAGTACCTCTGTACCACAGGCTGGTCACTCCCAGATGACATGTCACAGTTACATCAGATGGAAGATTCTGGCATGTTCCTTGACCTTTACAAACACATAATATTGACTAATCATGCACATGCTCTCCCCAGCAACAGGAAAATGTTATATTCTCTTACCATTCCTCAGCATAACTGTGAGGACCCTAGCTGTACTGGTCACCAGCAGGGAGTCACCAGCAGGTGGCTCCCTGCAAGCGTGGGCTGGGTGGAGAACACCTGCCTCGTTAGCCTTAGGGCTATATAGGTGTGCTTCATTCAGACATGATTGCTGTTGATTTCATGTCATTTCCTGTTTCCAGAGCAATCCCTGTCTGAACCTGGAACCTAGACTGACTCCTGTTTTCCTTTCATTGTCCCTGTCTGAACCTGGATCCTGGACTGACTCCTGTTTTCCTTTCATTGTCCCTGTCTGAGCCTGAACCCTGGACCCTTTGCACCGGTTTTTGTTCCTGTCTGTGAGTCCACATTTAATCTGTTTTTGACATTACCATACCTCTGTCTGGATGTCAGTGTGTGTTGCCTGTCTGGTCGCCCCCTCTGCCCCTGATCCTGACAAGAACACAGTTAACCCTTACCAACCAAACCTGGTAATCCATACACACAATACACGGTCCTTCCGGCATTTCTCATCTCAACTCTGCATTGAGATGAAGAGATTATCTCTGACACATTTTTATGGAAGTCTATCATATCCTGTGGACATCCAGGAGTCAAGAGTTTGTTGGTTACCATTATATGCATAAACAACTCTTGGGTAACATCTTAGCATGGGAATAAGGAGTGCCAAGGTTGAGTAGAACATCAAACAGGGCTCTGTATTGCCCAAGGTGTTAATCTCTGAATCTATCCTGCCCGAGGTGATAGCTATAAGAAAGGCTGACTTAATGAAGGAGTCTTTTATTGAGTTAGAATTATCATATCTGAGGCTGGCGAGGATATCCAAGTCAAAAGGCAAATACCACCTGAGGAATCTTGGTTTTCTCTACAGCCAAAGCTATTCCACTGAAAAAAATGAATAACTAAGGGATGTGTTTCACGATAGACCTAGGTGAAGAGTGCAGCAAACTGCAACTCTAAATCTAAAATGTAGCACTAACACCCGTGGGTGCGGCTGTGTGTGTGTGTTTTTGGGTCTTCTTCCCTGGCAGCTTCTGGCAACTCACCCCCCACCGGACCCCAGCCCAACACACCGAGAGATAGTGGAAGTAAATAACAGTGGTTTATTGACTAGCAAGGGCGCCACACAGTGGTCGTCCTGATATTAGCCCTGTAAACGCGGGCGGATATAGGCACAATAAAACAAAAGCAAAATGGAGGCAAATAGATTAAACAGTGCAGGTGGTATATATGCAATTTAGTACTTCAGTGTTCTAACTTCAGTTTCTCAGCTTCTCCGCTTGTCCGGTGGTTACTCCACAAAAGTGCTCGCCACGCTCCTCACTCATCTCCCTCCACGCGCGCTCTGCCGGAACTCTCCCCCTCCTTCTCTTCCTGTCCCTCTCTCTCCTCCTCCCCAACAGTTCCTCTGCTGCCACCCAGTGTCCATATCCTAGAGTGCACCTCTCTGCAGATTACAGCAATAAATATCACTTAGCAGGGGCTACAAAATCATTTTCACTTACATGTTTTTCCCCCATAGAGACATTTAAGGATTGCACTTCCATTGGGGTGACCCTCTGGCGCTGGTAAGACTAACA
Source organism: Ptychadena robeensis (assembly GCA_036250615.1). Lineage (NCBI taxonomy): Eukaryota > Metazoa > Chordata > Amphibia > Anura > Ptychadenidae > Ptychadena > Ptychadena robeensis. Next base: position 1,910,341 of record CM070036.1, on the reverse strand, counting down.
GACCCTGTTGCAGCCCCCCCAGTTACTGTCTCCAGATGATGCTCTCTCTTCCCGGGCGGGACACACGATTTATAGGCAGGCACACTGGGGGGGCATCTGCCTAGATGTCTCCCCCTGCTTGGTACCGCCCTGGGCAACCGCCCATGTTGCCCATGCCTAAAACTACCACTGCTTCCAGTCCTCCTGTAGCTTGCTGGTGCAGCATCTATGGAGCTCTCCAGGTCACCATTGTAGTGTGAACGGTCCCTTCACAAGCGCCCCTCAGCCATGTTTGCGTTGTTTGATTTTGATGAATTAAGTTCATTATTTGCAGTTTCACGTTTTGGTTTTTTCACCCTTTCTAGAATATATCTTGTGATGTTACACACAAACTGATAAAGCAATTATGGCGCTTTTATGGAGGATGATCCTCTTTGTCACTTCGCTTCTTCAGCGTTCACTTGTAAATATAATGGTCTCCTCACCCCATTTGGGAACCTATTAGAGCTCTCCGACACACATAAGATTTAGATTGTATACCTATCCCCTCAACCAATTGATGTCCTCCTGTGCAGGTGCTTGCAATGTCTGTGGGGTCGGTCTTTTCCTCGTTCCCCTTGTTCGTTCTGACTTTTTAACACACATGTGAGTAATCATTTCATTGGATTGATACTTGAAAATAATCTATATTTGAGATCAAGTGGACAAAGATTGACACTCGTTGGTTGTTATTGTTGTTTATATTGTAGAAATTTGACTTTTAATAAAAATTAAAAAAAAACCCTGAAGAAGATAGCTCGAAGCGCACGTTGGGGTGGCTTCGAATTGGGTAGAATCCTGGTCCATCACAACATGCACACATTGTCATTATATATAAAGACCGGACAAGCAAAGAGGTCGTGAGCCTAGGGGGAGGCTATCCCGCCGTCTGTGCTGCAGCCGCCAGGAGGATTGGAGATCCCCATCTGCTGAGACGGAGCCGCGGTTAATCCGGAGTGACCGGCCGAACCACATGACGGACGCCATTTTGGACCTCTTGGAACAGCTAAGTACTCGGATCTTTCTCCTTCTAAAAGAAACTGTGGATTACAAATAGAGCCTGAGTGCTCTGCAGTACCTTCTCTTCACGGGCCCCGACGTATGGTACCAGACTCTTTTAGTTTAAAGTATAGCTGGCCAGCTATTGGGAAAGTGTTGTGGTAGTCGGGGATTAACGTTGCCTCCTACTATAGTTTTATAAGATAGTCAGACAAGGGATCCAGCCAAGTAGGGATATACTTGTGTTGAACTGTATAGACACGTATATATACATTTAGCCACTGCACTGTTTATTCGTTGCCGCCATTTTATTGATTGTGTTTCCTGTGCTGCTATCTGCCTACCCCTTTTCTGAAGGATCCTATCGGGACGACCACTGTGGCGCCCGTGTTACCCAATAAACCCTTATTGTTCAATCTAACCCTCTCTCTCCTCGGTGTGTTGGTCTGGGGTCCAGGGGGAGTAAGTCGCCAAACGCTGCCAGGGAAGAAGACCCGAAATCACATATACAGCCGCACCCACTGGTGTAAGGGCTACATATATGTGACAACAGATGGTGTTGTTGTTGGTTTTTAATGTATGGTGAGATATGTTTATTAAAAAGTACAAGCTGATTGCTAAAATATATGTTGTGGCCCCTAAAGTCCCCTGGCCCTTGGTTATTACTAGAGATGGTCAATTTTTTTGACATGCTTACTTTGTGAGCTAATTGCAAAGCCCCTGAACATGGTATCATCACCACAATTGCAGGAGATGTAGAGAAGGGTTGTGGGAGCATATGGAAAAAAAAATGTTTTGCTGCACATGGAGTTTTTGCATAAATAAGGTTAAAAAATGAAGTAGAAATTCAGATTTCCAAAATTTTGACTTCATTTGTGCAAAAAAAATTGTGTTAGAGACAAACTTTCTTTTTTGTTGTATACCCCCCAACCCTTCTCTACATCTCCAGCAAGTTTGGTGATGATACAATGTTCAGGGGCTTTGCAATTAACTCAAAATTGTCGAAATGGTCGAAAAAAGAAAAATTCGACTATCTCTAGTTATTACAGGGTGGGGAAAACGTAGGGTGTTAGGCTCCACCTTCACCCGTCCTTCTTTAACATGTTTGTGTTGTTATTGAATCCCCAAAAAATTACTGTGCATGCCCGAAGCCTAATGACCACATGAAATGACTAGTGTACTGCGTTCACGGAAACAGATATGCCATGAACTGCATACACGGTCCCTCAAGGAGCATCCCTCCTCCCATATTTGCACTACAGTAGTCCATTCATGAGACTACATATCCCATGAATGTTTGCGGTCCTTAGGCTCCAGACATGAGCAGTAGAGATGGTCGAATTTTTTGACTTGCTAACTTTGTGAGCTGATTGCAGAGCCCCTGAACATGGTATCATCACCAAAATTGCTGGAGATGTAGAGAAGGGTTGGGGGAACATTTGAAAAGCACGAAGTTTAGCTCTAGCACATGGAGTTTTTGAATAAATTAAGTTAAAAAATAAAGTCGAAATTACGATTTTCAAAATTTTGACTTGACTTTGAACTTCATTTGTGAAAAAAACTATTTGTGTTAGAGACATACTTTCTTTTTTTGGAGTATACCCCCAACCCTTCTGTACATCTCCAGCAAGTTTGGTGATGATACCTTGTTCAGGGGCTTTGCAATTTAGTAGAAATCGTCGAAATGGTCAAATTTTTTAAAAAGAATTCGACCATCTCTAATTAGTGATGTCGCGAACCCGGAAATTTAATGTTCGCGAACGGCGAACGCGAACTTTTGTAAAAGTTCGCGAACACGCGAA
>CM070036.1:1552954-1565661 GCA_036250615.1 Ptychadena robeensis | reverse complement strand
AGTGCTATCAGTGGCAGAACGGGCCCCATCGTAGGTGTATGGGGCCCTGGAGCAAGGATCACAGAGTTAATGGACTTGTCAGTATGGAGGGCATGGGCTGTTTCAGTGTGGGAGAGGCGCACAAACTCGCGCACCACACATGGTTTTACCACTTAATGTGGAATAGGATAGAGTACTTTACAACACAGCTTGAAACCAAAACAACAGACAAGATACTCCACATTGGAGAGGGTTTACACAGGGTTGGATCTCTCAGCGCCCCCCGCTTCATGTTTGTTTCAGGCGGACTCTCTTCCTGCGTGGGGCGAGAGAAGACGATACGTCTCTGCTTAAGATACTGGGGCCCGCGCCCCGCGGGGGGGGTGGGGGGGCACATAGGACACATGGGGACGTCCGTTTTTTCAACCAAGCCAGCGTTGAAAACACCGCCCACCCGCATTCTGCTCGAAACGCCGGTTCCCATTTGTTGTGTGCCTCTTATTGAAGGGACGATCGGCCAGCATTGTCCGCAGGCGATTGAAATCGCGGAGCCAGGCGATTCAATTGCATATAGTGGGGACATGAGCCTTAGCACAGCAGTATTGCATACTTTTTCCCAACCCTCTCAACTCTCTCGTCCTCGTTACTTTTTTGCTGAACCAGCCCACGGACATTACATAAAAATCAGACACACCCGCGCCCTCTCCCTGTGCCTCCTAATGAACAACAAATTAGTTTGTAATTACTGAGTTTGTTTTTACAGGAGTCCTAGTGCTTCGAGCAATAGAAAGCGGTTACCGCGGCGCCATTAATGTATCTTAAAAGCAATATTTCGCAGACAATTTTACCCCCCCCCGAGAGCATTTACGTTGTACACAATTAATTGCGATGTGCGGGCTGAATTTAATAACACATTCATAAAGCCAGGTTGTGTTGTGAATCCGAACGTGCTGCCAGGACCACGGGCTCGGAGAGGACGACTGCGTCTTCATTTGCTTTTTATTTCTTGAAGTAGCCCCCCCCCCCGCCGTTTGCTTGTTACAATCAGAACATCGGATGGTTCGCTGATCTGATTACCATCAGAACTCGCAACCCATCCAACCCTTCTTTGTAAATATAATATCTGGAATTCTGGTCATGTGGTTCACACAGCATTGCCACGCTGCATAGACAACATTGTGACATTGGTGTACAGCTACAGCCTCTACCTGCTAAAAACTGCTGTAAAAATGATCACAACATTTCACATGGCTGCCCACCCCCCCTTTAAAAACGATGGCAACCATTGCAATGAACTCTTGTATGTTGTAAATATAATCGGTTTTAATACAGCGGTTTTAAACTAAAAACTAAAAGATCCTGGAAAACTGCTACACACAAACAAATAAAATGACTTACCCTCTTCAGGTTTTATCTGATGTTGGGAACATGTTGATTGAGGGCAGAGAAGCCACTTCCTGATCCATCTTCTTCAGGCAGCAGCTAACAACCCCCCTCCCCCCTTCTCCTTCACAGACAGAGACTTCTTCACAGCTCTGGTGTGGGGGGGAAGGGGGGGGGCACTCAGCAAGATCGTGTGAAGAGAGGCTTCTATCTCCTCTCTTCACAGAGTCAAACAGATGTCATCCTGATGTTACATCTGTGAGACTGAGACACAGGGGCTTGTGGGAGAGAATTCCCAGTAACCCCTGCCTAGGCGAGACGTAATACAGTGGGAGGGGCTGTCACTTAAGAGACACCCCCCCTGCTGTCAGAATCAGTTTTGTTTATTTTAGTCAGCGATCTCTGCAGTATCAGCTGAGCTGAAGCTGATACTGCAGAGAGACCTAACAAGTGGTGGGTCCGCTTTAAGTTAAATATTAAAATAGTGCAGGCAAGAGATGGCCAAACATTCCACCCTGTGGTCAAGGACATGTGAGGACAGACTGCCCGGGTTTTAATCTTCATTTGGTCACCAGACTTCTAGGACATAGCTCGTCGCTGGAGCTTCAGGAAAGAGATGCCCCTTCGTGGGACACTTGACCCTTCACGGCAAGAGATGGATTTACAATAGTGGAGCACTGGTTAGGTAAATGCAAATTGGTATAACTTTTAATGATGGGGCTTGTTGATACTGGGGGGGGGGGCACCTTTCTGTCCTTCCTGACTTGCCAAAAGGGGTCCGACATGGTCTTGATCACCACAGACTGTGGAAACTTCACACTGGACTTTCAGCATCGTGGATTGTGTCCTCTCCATTCTTCCTCCAGACTCTGGCTTCTTAGTTTCTAAAACAGATACAACATATTCCCTCATTTATTGATTTGGGGTGCATGTCATCTCCTGGTGTTGGCCCACTGTGCTTCATTAAGTCCAGAATCACCACAGTTGCCTACCAGGAGATGTTGGGTCACTTCCTGCTTCCTTCCGCAGACACAGAGCTTTATGGAGATGCTGACTTCATGTTCCAGCAGCACTTGGCACCGGCCCACACTGCTAAAAGTACCAAAACCTGGTTCAATGACCATGTGATTACTGTGTGTTTGGCCATCAAACTGGCCTGACCTGAACCCCATAGAGAATCTCTGGAAAATTACCTAGAGAAAGATCATATAAAGTTCAGCCACTCTTGATGCAAGTAGAAATAAATTGAGAACCTTCTGCCCTAGACTCTGAGCTGATCCAGAGAAAGGCATTGTCCTATTTGCTTCAATTGGGAAAATAAATACCCCTGAATTAAGACTCGTGGTTTATTGACCACTACCACTCAGCAACTGCCTTCTGCATTGTTTGGAAGTATCCTGCGGTCAACCACCAGCCAACCCTTCCCCGTGGTTGACTCTATAGTGGTTGCAGGTCACAGTGGGTCAAAAATGGAAAATAGACACCTACCAAGGAGTGTGTGAATAATGGCCAAAGAAATTGGGAACTCTTTACAAAAAGAACCTTCAAGAAGTAGTAAGGTTCAGGAATCAACCGATGACTAGAGACGGCTTATGCTCAAATAAATTTTTATTCTACAGTGAGACCCAACAGGGCCTCGGAGGTAACACTATTTTGTAAAACAAAAACTGTACAAAATGTAAGGCAAAGTATAGGTTTGGGGTAACCCACTTGTCGTTGCGCCCAGCTGGGGCCAGGGGAGGTAAGCCAGAAATGGCAGGAACTTGCGTGTCCTGGCAATGAGTACAGACACCATTCCCTGGCACCGGCAGCAATCCCACTGGCAACAAGGTCTGTTCCACAGGAAGGGGGTAGGGAGCCACCCCACTGGAAACCTGGCACAGGTGAGTGGGGGAAACACTGCTGGCTGCTCGTAAGTAGTTGCATGCTATTGCGTTCCCCAGCTGCCCGCACGCCAGACTAGATTGTGGCGGGTAATAGGCTTCAGAGTGGAAAGCATGCCCAGATACTCCAGCTCCATCAGGCTCTTCCCCACTGAGCTCCTCCCTGAGGGCAGCCCCCTCCCTTAAATAGCCCTGATCATGGATCATGGTCCATAACCTTAAAGGGGACACTACCCAAACTTTGCAGGCCCATGTCACTACAAAGACACAGGTGTATTTTGAACATTAAGGATAAAAGATTATTTAAAATGTAAGCAGATTGAGCCCAACCTTGTTGCTAAAAATGTAATAACCCCCTTGATCTAATTTCTTAGACCCACAGCAATGCTTTCCACCCCCGCTGGTGTTGTTAGGGCCCCATTGGGCTGAGTGGCCATCTGCCATTTAGTTGCTGGTGAAGTAATGGATGCACTGCAATGGACCTTACCAATAGGTATACCAATAAGGGTTCTATAGATAGGTATTGAGATTTGTGGAGGGATCCTGGACCCCATCGGTGAGAGGAAAGGAGTAAGGTGTACAATCTAATAACTCAATGGTTGCCAAACTTTCCTTGCAGGGACCCCCTTTTCTATTTAGAAACATTAGAATTGAATTCACACAAGTTGGTGATAGGGAAGTGGAGCAGATTGGCATTAGTTGGTGAAGGGATAGTGGAAGGAGACAATAAAAGTATTGGACATAGACTTGTTATCAAACTGATCAACAGATTGGTTATGGCTGCTGGAAGAAGGATGGGTTGCTAATGGCAGAGGGAAGGTCTACACAAGATGATTATGACAAATGGGTCTTCACCCATTTGCCATATTCATCTTCTGTAGACCTTCCCAGGGCTGGTTGTGCCTAAGGTTAGAGCAATGGTTCCCAAACTTTCCTTGCAGGGCCCCCTTTTCTATTGAGAAACATTATCGAGCCCTCCCTCCCTATTCAAACCCAGGTTAAGAAGAATGAGGGCCAGCGCCTCCCTGGAATACCCTCCAGTACCCCAGTTTGGGAACCACTGTTATAACTTATTATATGAGGATCATTTATATATTTCTATAAGGTGGTCATGTCTCCCCTTAATCACTAGTGATGAGCAACTAGGCAATATTCGAATTCGCGTAATTTCGCGAATATCCGCCATAATATTCGATTCCATATTCCTAATCTCGAATATCCGCACTTACGACATGAATTGCGATCTAACAATCGCAATTGCGATCCCATATGCGCAATGCATGCAAGTCAATGGAGAATGGCGGAATCCGAAATCGCGATTATCCGAGAAAGCGCAATGCGACCACATATGCGCAATACATTGAAGTCAATGGAGAATGGCGGAATCCGAAATCGCGATTATCCGGGAAAGCGCAATTGCGATCCAATATGCGCAATGCATGCAAGTCAATGGTGCTCGGATATTCGACTGGGAGAATATCCGTCATTTCCGTTTTAAAAAATCACATTGCGATTATATAATCGCGATCCCATTCATTGCAATGGATTGCGATTATAAAAGCGCAAGAAATTGCGAAAAATCGCGATCCAGTCGGATATCCGATGATATATTCGCGAATATTCGCGAAATAGCGATATTCAAGCTAAATATTCGAAAATCGAATATTCGAGCTCAACACTATTAATCACCTCTTCTTATGGGAGAATGAATAGCTCGATCATTAAAGAATACGCTACTTATACATTTTACATGTCACCCAGATGGTGCAATAAACCTGCTTCTGACGTAAAGCATACAACTGGCAGCGCCAAGTGGGGCCCCCGCCGTGTATTGCTTCTGTTTATTATTATAACTGCTCGGACCTTGTGACCACATTAACGAAGTGTGGCGGTCATAAGCGAGACTCGCGATATATAATTCATGCCTACCGCCGCTACCGTGCGAACACTGATAATACATTATGTATGGCAAGGTGTCATTATCACTAATGTTTAATACATACATAGATTTATAGCTGGGGACCTCGGTATGCATGGAGTTTATTTTATATGTTTATAGTTTGTTCTTACTCAGCGAGCAGTATATATAGTTGGCAAATGATTTTACTTTTACAGACACTTTGTTAAAAACGTTGCCAGGCTATTGAAGCAGTGGAATGTACTGTATACACATAACGTTCTTAAGGCCCCCATACACGTGTCGGATTCCCACCGGATTCCGGCACGATCGATTCCGGGCACGTGCACGCGAAACGATCGTGCCGGAATCGCGTGCAGCCCACCTTGTCCGATCGTTCGCGTCCGATTGATCAGGGGCTCAGAATCGGATCCGACGGAGAACCAACATGTTGGTCTTTCTGATCCGATTCTGCACACATCAGGGGGAGTTGCCATTTGGGAAGTGATCGGACACGGAATCGTCCAGAAATCCATGGGACAAGGTGGTATGCAGCGATCGGATACTCTTAATTGGCTGATTGATCGGAGCTCCGATTCCCGCTGAGATCGCCGGAATCGATCGGGTGAGTGATCAATTGGCCATGGAATCCGACACGTGTATGGCTAGCTTAAGTGAGCTCCTCAGATGTGTACCAGGAGATGGTGTTTGGTACTCACCCCGTATGTAGGGTGGTCTTCCTTACTGTCTCCCTCACTGTCCTCTGCATCAGCCTCCTGCATGGTAGATCCTGCTGCAGATGGACCTCCCTGTTCCTGATTGATCCTCCGATTAGCTGTCTCCATCCACAGGTCACCAGCTGGCTTTGGGTCACATGTAACTCTCACAGTACAACACTGTTTGAACCCCCAGATCTCATATCTTAGTAGCGCAACCCTGACATTTTCTGGGTTAGTAACTCATCCCTGAGACTACCTGCAGTCCAAATGTCAACCTTTCATAGTTATATTCCAGTTGTCACACAGTGCTTTTCTCTTGTCAGATTTTACCCTTACATATGTGTACTCTGACTTGCAGCCCCCAGATCTCCAACACCCTTACAAGTCCAATCTTTGTTTTTCTTTGGATAAGTAATTTACATTCCCAATTTAACACCCCTAACTGCAACCTTTCATAGTTATTAATGTTTCCCTGTGGTTATCAAAACATATACATGGTAAAGTTGTTTGTATGGTTATTTAATGTGTTCGAGCATTAATCTAAATTCAGTCTGCAATATAAACTTCAGCCACAAGATGTCCCTAATGAAAACTTGCCATTAATGTACAGATGACATCACCGGATTATTTCTCACATATAATGGAAGGAGGGGGTGAACCTTGCATGCTGCAGATTTCTCCCCTCTCTGGCTAGTATGCAGATACCTGTAGTAAGAATGTTTAAGATAAGGCTGCCATACACGGCACGGATTCGTGCCGGATTCCGGCGCGATGGATTCCGGGCGCGTGCACGCAGATCCATCGTGCCGGAATCCCCTGCAGCCCACCTTGCCCGTCCGACCGCATCCGATGGATCGGGGGCACAGAATCGGATCCGAGGAAGAACCAACCTGTTGGTCTTTTCAGGTCCGATTCTGCTCTGATCAGGGGGCGTTGCGGCCAGGGAGGCGATCCATCGGACACGGATCCGGCCGTACAAGGTGGGCTGCCACGATCGGATTCCCTAATTGGCTGATCGTTCTCACCTGTGGATGCCGGCGGAATCGCCGGAATCCATCGGGTGCTGAATCGATCAGCCAGGGAATCCGTGCCGTGTATGGCTAGCTATACACATAGCTAGTTTTTGTTCCTTTTGTATACCAGTGTACCACTTTTATGTAGTGTACGTGTATACGTATATATGTATATACGTGTATGGGGGGGGGGCTTAAGGCTGGAGCTTGGCTTTAAGGCTCCTTGGAAGAACCAGACTTGCCCTTGGAATATAGTACAATGAGGTACGACCTAATAATAGAAGTTTTCTGCAGTCTGTTCACTCTCATTTATATGGTAAAAATAAGATGATTGCAATTCAAATTACTTTTCCATTTGACCAAATGTATAGAATAGAAAGCCTCAGCCTCAGCTCTGATCTATATGCAGTGAGTCATAAATGTTCTTTGTTATTTCTGTCTGTTGGTTACATCCAGTTCAGATCACATTTCCATCGTAGTGTTCTCTAATATTGGGTTAATGGAGTCAAATGTGACCTGCCTAGAACCTGCTCTGTGGATGTTACTTTAAAAATGCAAGTTAGAGGACAAAATACTCACTGACATTGCCTGTGATTTGCATGCAGCTAATCTTTCCCCGTTTCTTATTATCATGCTGTTATCCACACCTCCTGAGGCGGCAGTGGGAACCGGGATCCGGGAGAGGAGTCCACGTCCGTAGAACCAGGTTTTCCACCCAGAGCCCCCCTAATGGGAGATGGGCCGATGCCCCTTGAGGGGACACCGGTGGTGTTTCTGCGGCTGGTAGGACGAGGTCTCTCCCTTCTCCAGGAACCCCAAATGCAGGAGGGTGGCAAGGGCTGGGCTGCCCCTCTGTGGAGGTTGGCACAGGATGAAGTGAGCTTAGGCGTAGCAATGTCCAGGGACGAGGCAAAGGTCGAGGCAAGCAGAGTTCATGCAAAGTCAAGGTACAGGAGTGGATCGGGGCAGGCGGCAGACAAGCGAGAAACAAGGAAACAGGCGAGAGGTCAGGAGCGGAGAAGTCAAAGTAGTCGGTGGGAACAAGCAGGGTCATACACAGGATATCAAAAACAGCAAGGATACTCAGGCAAGGACAACAGGGTAAGGGAGCTGTTCAGGCAGCACTGGCTTCAAGCACTGAGCAGCTTATATAGCCAGTCTGCCTGAGCTGGCTCCACCCCTGGGCTGCACCCGCATCAGGTGATCAATTCTCCAGCTTCTCAGCCAGACTGGAGAGACAAACAAAAGCAAACAACATGGATCTCCATGCGTGCGCACAGCTAGAGGGCTGAAGAGGCCGAGCGTATGAGGGGTCTCCCCTGGGACCCCACGGCAGATCTACTGGCACGGTATCCTCTGCGGTAAGGGGGCACTGGCAGGAAGGGGGAGCTCACGGCGCCCCGGACGCACCGACGTGGCGGAGCCAGAGGGGGGGTAACACATGCACGGTTGCCTTGTGTGGAGGTGGCCATCTTGTTAGAGTCATGGCTTCCTCATTTCAGAACTACCTTTTGATCACAGGAGGGATGATGATAAAGGTTTAGAAAATCCAGAGCAGGAAGCTTCTTGCACTGCAGATCCCCAGCTACAGCTTCCTCTCCAGCTAGGAAAATTGTAAGCAGCGCAGTAGTGGGGTGTAGAGATGGTCAAATATTTTGACTTGCTAACTTTGTGAGCTGATTGCAAAGCCTCTAAAAATGATACCATCACCATAATAGATGTAATAGATGTAGAGAAGAACATTTGAAACATTTGCTCTAGCACATGGAGGTTTTGCATAAATTAGGTTCAAAGTTAAAGTCGAAATTCCGATTTTCTAAATTTTTTGTTGACTTTGAACTTAATTTGTATCAGAGACATACTTTTTTTTTGTAGTATACCGCCAAACCTTATCTACATCTCCAGCAAGTTTGGTGATGATGCCATGTTCAGGGGCTTTGCAATCAACTGGAAACCGTCGAAATGGTTGAATTTTTGAAAAAAAGTGTGAGCACCAAAACAGATGAAGCCAACAATCAGAGTCAGCACATGATTCACATTTACAAATAAACTTCATGACTTAACACACTGCATCACTTCAGTTGATACCATTGACTTGGGTTTAACATTTAGTGGTGGAATTAAGATCAATGTACTTATTGTAGTGTTGTGTCACTTGCGGGTATTGCAACACTGGAGTTCAGGTCCCAATGATAGCACACGCGGTGTCTGACTATGACAAATAATCGCCATGCGTCCAGTGTAGAGTTTACGCTGATCTCATTTAGAATTTTATGTCTCTCAGACCATTCACAATTAACTATACACTCTCAAAAAGAACAATGGATGGGTCTGCACCTCCAAGCAGCCTGTCCACACTCCCCGGCACACAGACTCCCTCTCAGGTCAAAAGTTTACCGGCATCTGTCCTAGGTGCTGGCTATTGGCTTGTTTCCACTTGTGCGAAAGCCCGTGGCACGGTTGCCGCTGCTAAGAACCACATCTCATTCACCTCTATGGCCGCGGTCAGGGGTGGGAAGATTGCGGACTGCGCTCAAAAACGCGGTGAACTGAGCTTTTGAGCGGCGGACCGCGCCTCAGCCGCCCCTTGACCGCGGCAGGTACGAGCCAGTTAAACATATATCCGCGCCGTGGGCAACCGCAGGCTTCCGCACAAGTGGAAACAAGCCCTAAGATGATCAGTCCATCCACAGTCATAAATAACTCTTGTATGTTGTAGCAACAGTCCGCACACACGGGATCACTAAAAGCCGGTAACTTTATTTCACATTGAATTCATAAAGACAGAATTCAGACATGGTTCCTCCAGGGATCACCCCCTCTGACATGTTTCACTTATAGAAAGCTTAGTCAAAGAAAAAGACTACGATTAAGCTTTCTATAAGTGAAACACGTCACAGGGGGTGACAATGTAAAATAAAGTTAACAGCTTTTAGTGATCCCGTGTGTACAGACTGTTGCTACAATGTACAAGAGTTATTTATTTCAATTGACCATGGAATATCCACCAAGGAATAACCAGGGATCATAAAACTTAGGGATCTTGCTTAGATGTACTTCAAAAACAAACTTGTAAACCCAACACCCCCATCCAAAATAAACTGACATGACCCACAGTCCCCATCCAAAGTAAAGGATATCGAACAGGGTTTTCCAACATGTTGGATCCCTGTCAAAGCGATCCGCTGTGCTAAAATCTGTGAAAAAAACGACCCATGTATTCCTAGCTTTATTCCCAGGTCACACAGAAACCAGGGGATATTGACTGTTTATTGACCCTGGAATTATGAATTGTATAATTTGCTCCAAAACGTATACTTCTGTAAATGGTAGATGTCCATAACTCTAGGTGATGATTCTGTATAGAAATTTGGATATTGTGGATATTGTAAAACCAGAATAAAGCCTGAAACATGTTCAAATTAACAGATTCAAATTCCAATTCATGATTGGTTTCTATTAGCTCAGGAGACCATACTGGTGCTGAAAATGTAATAGGGATCAGTGTCACATGGATGTTCAGGGAGAAATTACAGATCTGCATTTTCATGTCACCTCTCCCCCCTTCTAATGAAAGGGTTGACTTATTTAAATGAAGAGGTTGGTCTGGTTACTACTCCTTCCTCTGAGGAGAAAAGTGTTAAAACAGTCCTTCATTTGATGTCCAACAAACTTGTTCTTAAACTGCTGACCTCAACTGCTTTCTCGGTTCTAATGACATCAGCCGCCACATCTCCAGACTGGATCACTGGATTCAACCATTACTTGGACTTATTACAAGGACAATCTTCTTGCAATTTGGACTTTAATCTTCAGAAGATACACTCTAATTCTAAAAGACTGATCAGACCAGTGACTTTTCCTATATAAAATGTCATTTATTTTCGCTATCCAATCTCTGTTCATTTTTATATAGTTTTTATCTTGTTCTATAGTCTTTTTATGCACAATTTTATTTTAAAATAAATTATTTCAATAATTTCGGTCTTGCCCATGTTCTGAATGACCCAGAAAAGAATCTAGCTGCCTGAGGAGATGTTACCATAGTGTTTATGTGTTTTTTCTAGTTAGGTTTTGGGAAGTAACCTTTTCTTTCACAGGAAATAGATAGTAGGAGTCCTCTCGCTCTCTTAGGAAGTGGTGGCAGGGATATATCGATATTCTAGTGTGTATGTACACACCCCAACCAGATGCCAATTGTTACTTTGGGCACAGTGAGGAAGGCACAGGAAATAGATTGTAAGAGTCCCCTCTCGAGGGGTGGTGGCAGTGATATATCGAAATTGTAGTATGTGTGTGTAGCGGGGTGCAGGGATGTGTGCAGGGTGAAAGTCCCTTTAAGACCGCGCCCCAGCATGCCCCTGGGCCCTCTCAGGAGATAAAAGAGAGCCACCCCAGAAGAGGCGGGGCTCATTTTGAGGGTTCGGGATGTAAGACAGGTCTGCCCTGTGCCCCTCACCTCTGCCAGATCTATCTTTCAGGTGCCAGCACCGGCGTACCGACAGCCAGGGAGCGGAATAGTACGTGGGCTGGCTTATTGCCCTCTGTGGATCGTGCCCTACTGTAGGACTATCTACCGCTGTCTACCTGCCCTGGTGGTTGATCATGCCGCTGTGGTCCCCGCTGACTTGAGGTACCGTCACAAGATATGGCTGTACGGACCGGTTTACTATCCGGACTGGTGATAGAACGTGTTGCTCTGTTGGACTATCAGCTGCCTAAAGTTGTCTGTACTGCCATGTGTTTGCCAGTGTGTTCAATAAAAAGTTTTAAACCAACCTCAGCCGCCTCCATCGCCTTGGTTGCCTCCTGTGTCGTTACATATGTTCACACCCCAATCAGATCGCAATTGTTACTTTGGGCACAGTGAGGAAGGCACAGGAAATAGACAGTAGGAGTCCTCTCTCTCTCAGGAAGTGGTGGCAGTGATATATCGAAATTGTAATGTGTATGTACACACCCCAACCAGATCGCAATTGTTACTTTGGGCACAGTGAGGAAGGCATTGTGAGGGCTCCCAGTGGCTGGGACAGGAACTGCGGCTGTGACAAAGGGAACAGGACTGAAGGGGGTTTTGACACTGCCCCAGGGTGGGTGTCTTGTCACATCACTTCCAGGGAAATTTCTCTTATTTTCAAATGCAAAACCTGACAGGTACAGATAGGAGTCCACATGAGCCAGAAGTTGACCAAAAAACTATTGCTCTTGTTTGTAGCCCTTAACAGTGTAACAGGTAGTGATGGCCGAACATCAGCATTGGCTGCTGGCGAATCAAACTTCTGCAAATACCCGCCATTCCTATGTTCGTGGCGAACCTCCTTGACTTTAATGGAGGGCGAAAAAAAAAGTGTCAAAATGGTGCGACCACCTGGACAGTGTCATGCCACATGGGTTTCAAAACTTCCTCCAAAAAATAAGGATTTTTTAAATGCTGTTTTCTTCATGTCTAATGGCCGGAAATCACATCTTGATTACAGATTTTGCCAAAACGTAGCTGGAGTGGGCTGCCAGCCTGACCATACCTTCTGCAGCGCATCACAAGTAGTCAGATCTCTCTGCAATGTCCTGCTTTAGTTTGAGATGGTGAACTACAACTGCCAGCAGACTTCAGCTCAGGATTATAACACAGCGCACAGGTCCCATATTACAGCTTACACCACCCCAGAGAAGGACTTTTGTGGCTCAGTAATAATGAACTACAACTACCAACACATCTCAGCTCAGGATTATAACACAGCACACAGGTCCCACCCATAATACAGCATACCCCACCCCCAGAAAAGGAGAAAAGGACTTTTGTGGCTCAGTTGTAATAAACTGCTTGATACAGAAG
>CM070036.1:1539030-1550264 GCA_036250615.1 Ptychadena robeensis | reverse complement strand
CAATCACTATGTATTCTATCAGGGAGGAACCGGCACTACATAGTTGTTGGTAGATCTAATAGAGATTGTATGGTTGAGAACCACTGTTCTAGGTCAGGGTTCCATTTAACCAATTAGGTTGGATGTGGATCCAGTGGATACTGGGACCTATAGATCCGCCCACTGATCAGGTGTCACTACTGTGTCCTGTGTCCTTCACTCATCATGTCAGTGTCTCTGGCTTTTACGGCTTTTTTTGCCATCTTTTTTGTTTTTTAATGCAATACAAATAAAGTTTCACACATGCAATCACTTCTAAATTTGGGAAATGACAATTTTTTGATTACTGACTCATGTTTCCCACCCACTGCTGCCTCCTGAACACAAGTAAAAATTATAGTTATTAAATGTTCCTTAAGAGCTGTCTCCTAACCGGAGAGAAAACTTGAAGAAAGTTCCTGCAGCAACAAAATGTGTTTCATATACAACTTCAAGTTTTATCTGCTCAAAATTTGTGTTGATCGCGAATATTCGAATCGCCAATGTTTATTGCGGATATCGGCACTTTGAGAATTCAGGAAGATCTGGTAATTGTAACGGCAGCTGCCGTACGCCGCCGCAGCCTCCCTACTTACCGTTGCAGATCTGGGCGCCCTGTTCAGCAGTGATTCTGATATTCCTACACACTTCCTTAAACACCAGCGCATGTCATTTCCTGGGATTTAAGGTATTCGTCATGTGACCTGGCTGACCAATAGTGGACCTCCTGCAGCTATATAAGGAACCCTGCCCTTTCAGCTTTGCCTCAGTATTAAGGTCTAATGTGTTAATGTGTTATGGTAAGCACTGACTGCCATTGCTTTTCCTGTGATATAGAGTCCTGCCTGTGCTCTGAGACTGATTCCTGTTACCCTTACCTGCCTGCTGCACTCTCTTGCTACCTGATCTGTACCCGCACTGCCCGCTTTGTTACACTGTCTGGCTGACGTCACCTGTGTCCCAGGAGCCTTCCCTGCTGTCCCCTGGACCAGCTGCCTTGTGTTCCTACATTCCCTCCAGAGGTAGCGACCTGGTGTTCCCCTCGGGAAAGTCTATTCCCACCATCAGGGGAATTGTGAAGAACGAGCGGGTTCACTTAGACAACGCCCTTAAGGCCCCCATACACGGGTCGGATTCCGGCCGGATTCCGGGCCGATCGATTCCGGGCGCGTGCACGCAAAACGATCGTGCCGGAATCGTGTGCAGCCCACCTTGTCCGATCGATCACGTCCGATTGATCAGGGGCTCAGAATCGGATCCGACAGAGAACCAACATGTTGGTCTTTTTGATCCGATTCTGCACACATCAGGGGGAGTTGCCAGTTGTGAGGTGGACAATCGGAGACGGAATCATCCCGGAATCCGTTGGACAAGGTGGTATGCAGCGATCGGATACTCTTAATTGGCCGATCGATCACACCTGCGATTCCCGGCAGAATCGCCGGAATCTATTGGATAGGTGATCGAGCGGCCATGGAATCCGAACGTGTATGGCTAGCTTTAGAGGAGGTAGGACACGTGGCACAGTGGTTCCATACCTGCTGCGCCGTGACAGGAATATAGCGCTATATCTTCATAATCTCGAATATTCGGGATTCTGTGGAAAGTACCATGCATTGCGTTTGCAATATTAACATGCACACATGCCGATTTTCGCAATGAATGAGTGTTGCCTCATATTGTGATTACACTGCAGCTGCTATGTCACATTCTGCCACTTGATGTCACCGTTGCAACACACATTGTGTTCGCAATATGTGCTGATTTTCATAATAATAATAATAATGGCAGGAGATCTTGAATTGTCAAGTTTACTGCAAGTAGTAAGCAATAAGAATACTACCCGCCATGGCCTATACTAGGATAAGGGGCTATGACATGTTCAGGAAAGTACACAATAATCAGTGCCATGCTGGACCCACCTACCAGCCACGATCTTACCTGTATTGCACGACATTTGCTTCAGTGTATTGCTTCAGAAGTACTGAAGCCCAGACGTGAGGTCAATGGATCTGGAATAAGATACTTTATGGAAATGGAAAGGTTTTATTTGAAAACTTTGCAGATTCATCTCCAGTTTTAGGTGAACATTGGAGGCCCCTTATTTTGTAGAGTTAACCCCCCCCCCCCTGCCGATCCTGACGGCTCCATCTCGTCCAGCTCTGACTTGTCAGTATAGCAATGGACGAGATGGAGCCGTCAGGTCAGAAGATCAGATCCCCGGCAACGCAGAATTACTATTCTGTGCTGCTACGGGGCTCCGATCTGAAGGAGAAGCTGCTGGAGGACAACGAACCCCCCCCCCCGTGACATGATGGCAGCAGGAAATTCAAATGGAAATCACACCAGAACAGTCTTCTGTTCCCAGTGTGATTCACAGATGTTCCCCTGTAACCCTTTGCCTCCTGGTGTGTCCTTCACACCAGGGGACAGAGAGTGCCAAAGGGCATTGTATTGGATACAGTGATAACTGTATCCAATACAATTTAAAGTAAAAACAAAAACATATTTCCAATTAAATAAACATTTTATTATGAATATATATAAATACATAAATATGAATACATACTGTTTTGAAATATTTCATACAAAATAAGTATTTTAGAGATTTCATCATTCAAATAATACCTTTTATTTTAAATATATCATTTTTAAATGTAATTTTTTTAACATAATTGTTTGTTTCCAACATTATTATAGTCAGGATGTCTACTAGACCCTTGTACGGACAGATTTTAGAAGGTTACAGGCCTACAACATAAAAAAAACTATTCCATTGAAGTCTATGGTGCGCTTTTGGTACAGAAATCAGGACCTCAGCAGTGCGCTAGGGAGGTTAAGCTGGCCTTACACCTGTTTTACCAAAACCATGTGATATGAGGGACTTTCTAAACAATCAAGTCTACCTGTGTTCAATCGCAGAGGACCCGGCACTACATAGTTCTTGGTAGATCTAAAGGATATCTGACAGAGATCTAAAGGGGGGCTTTATCCCCTGGATTCCATTGTTTCTCTTTGGCATGTAAATTCTCATTGTCTTCCCTTGCAGGCGTTCGCCTTTCTCCCTTGCTGTTGCTGTGAACTGTCTGAAGCCACAAATATAAATACTCGGCGTACAGAGACAGCGCTGTGCCCGGCCTCAGCTATAAATACACAAGAAAAGATAAATCATTGCAGACATCTCAGTGCTTCGAGAAAAGCAGGACTAAAGGGCAGCCATAGAATGATGAAACAAAATTCTAATGCGGATAGGAGACCTTGTCAGAACCAACCTGACCAGAGACATCATCGCTGGAGATGGACCAGCTGTCCACAAGGCGGACAGTATGGGTGTTTGACCTGGCCCCTGCGAGTTTTATTTATTTGCAAGTTTATTGCAAGGAAGATTTTTTAGTAAAGAAATCTGGCAAAAACTCCGGAAGTGACATCCTTATGTAGCAATGAGACCCTTAGGTCTTGCTGATGAATGATGTTTGGGTCCGAGACAAGGTGTAGATGCTTGAAAACTTTATTTGAACTTTGGCAACTCTTCTAAAGGAGAGAGGGTGAGGGAGCAGGTATTTACTTGACCAACAGAGATCGGACTGGCAGCAGGACACCTCTATGGACACCTCTTTCTTGACCCTTTTAGCCTGGACGCTTGTGCCTTGACCTCTAACCTTCTCCCAGCAGTTCTCACTCCAGGCGATCTGTGGTATGGCCCCTTCTTGTGGCCATACCTCTCAGCAACAGGCAGATCCCTTCTTTAGACCCAGTGACAGGTGCTTCCAGAACCTCAGGCAGACAGGCTTCACAGAGTCAACTTTCCAGCACAGCTCCTAGCTTCCAAGAGGCAGAAGGCTTCCTGGGCCTTGTGGTGCATCAGGCTTGAATAAGTGGTTCAGCTCTTTTGCTCAGGCAGACTTTAGAAAGTCTCTACCCTAGGAGTCACAGAGGCCCCAGAAGGTATCTCTGGCTTACAGGAGAATGCAGGAACACAGGAACAACAGACCAACAGGGCCCCAGGAGGGGGATCCCTGGGTCACACAGAACACAGACCTGAGTGAGCTGAGTCTTTTTATACCCTTCTAACAACAACCAACATTCCAGAGGGATGAGTAAGTTCCCTCCAAAATGTTGCAGAGTAAACAAGCAGGTGTTGTTGTTGACTAGTCTAAAGGTCATCTCCGTAGCAGATCAGACTTGATACATTTCCCGCCAAAATTCTGGAGGGAAAATGGACAAGCCTGCACCTGCCAGAGAAAACCAAGTTAACCCCTTACATACTTAGCACTATTTCTCACCAGAGGGGTGCTACACTTGAATGGATCGCGGAACTCACTGACTTCACTTCTGGTTTTACCTGATTCAAATTCCCAGCGAACAGGCTGGGAATTTGAATTTCCTTTTAGAAAAGTCCAATGTCCACCTGTTTGCGAACGGACAAGGCCGCTGTTTGGCCATCACTTATCATAACACCAAGAGGAGAGTTTGTACAGACAGGTGGCAGAGAGGGTAGAGGAGCACCGCCATCCCACTGTCATATCTGTGACCCCAGATGGGGCAGATGTACCTGTAGCAATGCAGATCCTTTACTGTGTGCACCTTGGTGTGTTGGTCAGGGAAGCAAGAACCCCCTGAATCTTGTAAAGTGAACGCATTCCATGACGGAGGAGGATGGAACATAGGGTTCCTTAAATAGCTGTGTACAGATTCTGGATCAGCCAAACGACACAGAGGTGGACGTACTGCAAAAACCCTTTATTTAAACAACCTCAGCACGAATAAAGTTAAACGGATAAGTTAAACTCACTGCAACAGTCTTTGGCCAGAACAGGGAGTTGAGTTGAGAGAAGAAGCTTCAAGAAGAAGAAGCTTCAACCTGTACCCTTTCACACAGAGGCAGGTCCTCTTCTCAGGCAGAGCGCGGGGAGATACGGGTTTCACACTGGGCATCTGCAGCCACAGCGCCTGACCAAGGCTGGATTGTGTGTGCTGTTGATCCAGGGAGCCCGTACCACGGGATACAGTCCGCCCCACCCCACTTGAAGAGGGTATATCAGGTAGAAAAACAGTAGCAACGAAGGGGGGGGGGGGGGGCTGGTGTCTTCCACCTTCCAATAAAAGGATTAATCAAACAAAAACAACAATAACGCAACATATTATTCCCCCTTGTCAGAAATTGAGACTGAACTCTAGGACTTTTCAGGCATATTTGATTCACCACAATTGTTAAAATATATACAAGTTTTTTATTTTTACACTTTTACATACACGTTTCTAAAAGATATTCACAATATTTTGACATGATTCCAGCAGTCTTTTAGAAACGTGTATGTAAAAGTGTAACAATAAAAAACTTGTATATATTTTAACAATTGTGGTGAATCAAATATGCCTGAAAAGTCCTAGAGTTCAATCTCAATTTCTGACAAGGGGGAATAATATGTTGCGTTATTGTTGTTTTTGAGGGTATATCAGGTGGCTGCGAATGGGGCAGAATGCCTGGCAGCCGGGTCTGAGATTAGCGCGTACTATTTAGTCCGCGGGCTGTACGCACGCCAGCATAAACGGGTAAGCATGTGAAGCCTGGAGCCAGCTTGTGTGCCCGGTTGCTGCTGTCTCATAAGGTCTCCCTGCTCTGGACTGAGCCTCCTCTTCCTGTGTGCTCTCTCTTAACACCTCTGACTGCAAATCCTTCTGGGGCATGGCCTTAAAGGGGACAGCATCCTGTCCCCTTTAAGGGGACCACACTACATCTGTACATGTTTATGGCACCTGAACATCAATGCTGCGGGTGATGAAGATGAAAGCTGACAGCAGAAGATTGGCTGATGGGTCCTCCATGAAGGTAAGATCATCCTGAAGTCAAAATTTCCCCATTTTTTGGCAGTGAATGGGGAATTTTCATTATTTCTGCTTTGCAAATATATCACTTTATGCTCAGTGTGATCAGTCTGCATTAGAGATGGTCGAATTTTTCGACTTGCAAACTTTGTGAGCTTATTGCAAAGCCCCTGAAAATGGTATCATCACCAAACTTGCTGGAGGTGTAGAGAAGGGTTGGTGGAACATTTGAAAAAAATATGTTTTGCTCTAGCACATGTAGTTTTTGCATAAATTAAGTTCAAAGTTAAAGTCGAAATTCCGATTTTCGAATTTTTTACTTGACTTTGAACTTAATTTGTGAAAAAACTATTTGTGTTAGAGACTTACTTTCTTTTTTGAAGTATACCCCCAACCCTTCTCTACATCTCCAGCAAGTTTAGTGATGATACTGTGCTCAGGGGCTTTGCAATTAAGTCGAAACCGGCGAAATGGTCGAATTTTTAAAAAAAAATTCGACCATCTCTAGTCTGCATTCTAATCTCATCCAGAGGAGGATTACGGCTGATAAATCTGCAGAAGTACATTCTGATATCATAAGGGAAAATACTAGAGCTAGCCACAGGACATGACATTTATGGAGTCTATTGATTCACTAAGAGAGGATGTCCCCCCCCCCAACAGCGCTAAGATTAATGCTAGCCATACACAGCCCGATAAATAGCCCGATCAACCAAGCCCGATCGAAATTTGCAGATAAAAAATCAGCGTTTTTCTCGGATGATCTAACAAAGATTTTTGAACGATGTAACAGTTTTGATCGTACATCATAGTCGGAGTTTATCGTCATTTTTGTCGTCCAATTTTTCATTCAAAGGGAAGTAATAGTAATATCGGGGATGATCGATGTTCATTTAGTCGGGCGCTACAAGAAAAGTAGAACGATGTAACCGGACCGATTAAAATTTTCCAACATGTCCGATCATGTGATGGCCGATTTTCTGCTAAATTTTGATCGGGAAAGCTCCGTCGGACCATGTGGGCAAAACCCGATTTATGCCCGATTAACGAGAAACTTCGATCGAGCTTGGTTGATCGGGCTATTTATCGGGCTGTGTATGGCTAGCAATATCCAGTGAATGCTCGAGGGCAAATGGGAGAATAAGTTTTGTTGCACGGTGGGAAGGAGGAAGCCTGGACGGAGCCCTATCCTCAATCCTCATGTCTACTGAACACTTCCATTTCCGGTTTTTCATCCATGACCTTTGGTGGGGAGGAACATGCCTGCAGAGTTCAGACACCAAGCCTACTGAATATCCATGATGAGAAACTAGGAAATGAATCGTGAGCCAGGCCTTCTAATCCAACATCAGAACCTGACATTTGGGGTTTGGTGGGGAGAAAGTGGCAATCTGATCTCAAGTCTACCAAACATCTTTGTGATAACCTGGAAAACCATTGTGGGTCAGGTCTTCTCATCCAACATCAAAACATTACTTTTGAGGTTTGGTGAGGATCAAAATGACTGCACAGAGCGTCAACTGTAAGTGGAAAGAAAAAGCTTCCGTTCCATAACATCTAGCTTACTGGAAATCTTTAGGAAGAACTTGGAAACCAATTATGTGGAAGATCTTAACATCTTTGATGAGAATTGGAAAATCATCTGTGAGCAAGGTTACCCAACATCAGAACGTGGCTTTTGGTGTCTTGTGGTGAGGAAGTGGCCCCAATAAACTGGAAAACCAAATGTGAGCTAGGTCTTCTTATCCAACAACAGAACCTGCATGGAGCACTTGCCTCAAGCCTACTGAACACCTTTGTTATTACCAGGAAAACCAATTGTAAGCCAGGTCTTCACATCCAACATCAGAAGCTGAATTTTGGCTTTTGGTGGAAAGAAAACTTGCAGAGCCCTAACCTCAAGCTTACTGAACTCCTTCAAGGAGAACGTGAAAAACTAGTTCATCCCCCTTGACCTTTGGTTCAGAGGAAAATGCCTGTAGAGCCCTAACCTCAAGCTTACTTGAAAAAAAGGCATTATGGGTAAAAGCAAGATCGCCCTTGATCGCACCCATAGAGAATTAATGGGCACGATTAGAAAATCGTGGTCACGTGTGATTTTGGATGGCATTTATTCATGTCTATAGGGTGCGATCCGATGTGATCGGTTACCCCTGCCTGCGACCCGCGATCAAAAATATGGGGGCTGCGATTCAGATCGCGAGTAACAAGCGGCAGCAACAGTTTGCCTATGTGGGGACAAGCCCATGCAAATGAATGGACGCGACCACCCGCGATTGTCGTGCATGATTTGAAATTGTGTTGCACTGCAACAAATTGCACTAGTGGAAACAAGCCCTTATATGGCGGGTATTATCCTCCAACATCAGACCCTGACATCTGACCTTTGGTGGAAAGAAAAAGCCTGCAGAGCCCAGACCTCAAGCTTACTGCACACCTTTAGGAAGAACCTGAAAACCAGTTATGAGGCATGCTGGCAAAGCTCCAACCCCGAGCCTCCTGACGACTTGTTAGGAAAGGAAAAATCAATTATGAGCCTTGTCAACCAATATCAGAACCTGACTTTTGGTGTTTGGTGGGAATTGGCCTGCACAGAGCCTACCATGTATGTAAAAACTATTGTAAGCCAAGTCTATACAACATCACAACCAGATTTCCACAAACACAATGTGTAATGTCATAGCAAGCCTACCCAGAAGAGTGGAGCTGCATAGAGGGATCAACACCATATTAATGCCCATTGTTATTTAAAGGGATGTCCATCAGGACTTTCTAGGTGGGATGGTTAGATGTGCCCAAACATTTGCCCATTTACAGCTGACCATGTGAAATGTTGGAGCAGTGTCATTATGGACTAGTGATTAGTGTTGAGCTTGAATATTCGATTTTCGAATATTTAGCTCGAATATCGCTATTTCACCATTTCGCGAATATTCGCAAATATATCATCGGATATTCGTCGCGATTGCGATTTTTCGCGATTTATTGCGCTTTTATAATCGCGATCTATTGCAATGAATGGGATCGCGATTATATAATCGCAATGCGATCTTTTAAAACGGAAATGACGGATATTCTCCCAGTCGAATATCCGAGCTCCATTGACTTGCATGCATTGCGCATATTTGGTCGCATTGCGCTTTCTCGGATAATCGCAATTTCGGATTCCGCCATTCTCTATTCACTTCAATGTATTGCGCATATGTGGTCGCATTGCGCTTTCTCGGATAATCACGATTTCGGATTCCGCCATTCTCCATTGACTTTCATGCATTGCGCATATGTGGTCGCAATTGCGATTGTTAGATCGCAATTCATGTCATAAGTGCGGATATTCGAGATTACGAATATGGAATCGAATATTATGGCGGATATTTGCGAAATTACGCAAATTCGAATATTGCCTAGTCTAGTAGACTAGTAGTGATGAGCGGCATAGGCAATATTCAAATTTGCAACATTTCGCAAACAATTCTACTGGTATTCGATTAGCGCATTATGAAAATATATATGCAATTATAATCGCAAATATATATATATAAATATACAAATATTCGAAATTTAGGTGTTTGGCCATGTTTTGCAAAAATAAAAAATGCACAATTGCACAAATATACATTCGCAATCCATTTCCATATGCATCCCGATGCAGAATATTCAAAATTGCAAATATCTGCCACCATATTCCCGAAATTTGCGAATTCTCGAATAGCCGTTACTCGCAAAAGATATTCGCAATTCGAATATTCGAGCTCAACACTATTATGGACCCACTTTGCCCACCAAAGTCTCTTCCAAACTTCTCCTTGACAGGAAAAGACCAACAATGGAGATCATTTACCTGAGGAGAAGAGAATTTCCATGTAGCTTGGTACGCCAAGGTCTCCACTACATCTTTTGCCTCCGTGTTAAATGTTCTTTTTCTTGATATTTCGTAAACTCACGAAATACCGCCGAGTGAGAAGTGTTCAAAAATCAGATGTTCTTCTTCTATATAAGTATAACGCTCAATGTGTATTTAATTACAGAATATCCAATAATTACAAAATATCATCTTAATACAAGTAAATAATGTAAAAGTAAATAATGGTTTGTGTGTGAAGGTCTTTGTCTTCAGTGAGCTGAGTGTAATCTGTGTGTGTGTTGCTCTGTGTCTCTGCGTAAGTGTCAAAGCCTGTGAAAGTGACCCCCCTCCCCTCAGTCCAACTTGACTCCTTATAACATTCTTTTGTCCGTCCCAGCATGGGAAGTGGGGGATGGGAGAAGGAATGTATCTTCTAACATAAACAATTCTCATACATCTAATCACATAATATTACATATAACATACAGTCACATACAGGATAATACTGTACTATACATATATATCCTAATCAGGAAATATAACTGTACATATACTTATATCATGACTTATATATTATATAATCTCTATATGGTTGGCCCGCCTGTACTAATGATTGATGGAATATCACCATGTGCAAAACTTCCTTTGTTCAGTCTGGAAGGATAGAATTACACATGGAACCGATTAGTATACAAGTTCTCACAGTCTTTTGCTTCCTGATACTTGGGCAGATAAAATGATATAGATCGATTACCATGGGTCCTACTCAATCATACACGATCCCTAAATATGTCCCAATAAAATTATATTTAACACTCCGTTAGATGTTCCCAAACATTTACAGCTCACCCTGTAATATGTTAGAACAGTGTCATTATGGACCCACCATAGTACATGTTCTTCTTCGCCCACTGAAGTCTCTTCCTTCTCTGCAGAGGCATCAACATTGGGTGTAAAAACCCTTTAAATAAGTGTAAATCCGCGTTTGCACTGCGTCTGGTTGTTACCGCGCTACTTCTCCTACCCAAATAAACAGAGTGGCAATTAAAGAACTAACGTTAAAGACTGTAATTAAACTAAATGAGTTACATAACAAAAACATCTTCCTTTCTTCCCTATGAAACAAAAAAGCTTTTGGGGACTTTTTTTTTATATCCTGGCATTAAAATGTGACATTCACTGCATCAGAAGAAAAAAAATGCCGTTGCCATGATTGCCTGTTGGAATAAAAGCTCAAGACATTTAGGTATGGAATCCGTTGCTATGGATTTCCAAAACCCCACGGCGATAAACACGGTGCTTTAAAAACACAATGGCTGACTCGGAGTGTGGGTGACTGCCGAGAGTCTTCAGTCTAATTATGTCGCACATGATAATTATGTTAAAAAAAAAAAAGCCGCCGATGTGTTTTAACCTGTTCCCTGTGACGTTAAAGGTGACCGAGAGATCTGCCGGCAGAGAAAACACCGAACTGGCGACGCTGTGCAGCAGTGGTTCCCAAACTTTCCTTGCAGGGCCCTCCTTTTCTATTTAGGACCATTATTGA
>CM070036.1:1527755-1538930 GCA_036250615.1 Ptychadena robeensis | reverse complement strand
AAAAATTGTATGGTAAGATTGTAAGGTGTATGGGGGGCTTTAGGCTTCTATATATTCCCTCTCTGCAGTTTGTAGTATAACATTTATTCATTTGCTCTGGTCAAGCCATCTTTAAGATATACGGCGCTCACATCCGGAATACATTTATTCCTATCTCCACCTAACTGCAGAGTTATTCAATCACCTCCATCTGAGCCTGGCATCCTTCATTACTCCCACTAATCTCCTTCCACCTATTCCTCCACGCGGAGTGCGGCCGACATGTGCGCAGCGACTGTTTAATCTGGACGGGATGTCTGCGGCCCAGCAATATGCGGGGAGCGGGGAGATAAGTGTCGTCTTTATCTAGACAGGTTTGGGCCACATTATTATGTATTAAATATGGGGGCTCCCGGCTCATTTCCCTTCCAGAGGCGTCTGCTTCATCCGCAATATATTAACTCCCGATGACACGAACTCCTGGTCTGTATCAATGTCTAAAGCTTTCATTCGCTCTGTATAAGTCAAAGTTTTTTTTAAATTAAAATTATTTATCCTATGTCTCAAAAAATGGCGACTTGGAAGTCCATATTATTTAGGAGACAATCAATACTTCAAGTATCATTGATCGATTGATTGGCACAGATGACAAACCACACAAAAGCTGGTTCTCCCCTAGCAGACCCTATGGGGACCACGCCCCCCCCCCTGGAATCAGTAAGGTGAAATCCTAATAATAAAGTATTGTGTATGGTCACAGAAAGTGTTGTCCCATAGCGTGCTGCAGGGCGGCTAACAGGTCGGTACAGGGGGTACCGACATCTTTGTCCCCTAGTCTTGTTATGGAAAACCTATGACACACATGCTTAAGAGGGCATGCATGCTCTCTCTTGGCATTCATAGTCCTCCCTGTGTCATTTTAAGTGATCCCCCCACCCTGATACCCCAGTGCCGTATTAAATCCAAATAAAATCCTATAAGCATTCTCCTTGTACTACGGCATGACTGACTGGATCCCTGTCCTGCTTCTCCCTTATGATCCCTTATGATAGGCTGATACCAGTTCACCATGTAAGGAGCATCACCCAGGAGTGTCGTCTAAAATTCCCAGGTTAGGTGATGGAATTGATGGACAAGATGTCTCTTCTACCATTGTATAGACTCCCTTATAGTCCTGAGAAGACTGAATCAAATCTGATGCTCTCCGATCAAAATTGTAGTTAATGCTCACATTATTATTTGCAGTTTCCTTTACCCATATGAGAGATTCTTTATTTAGTTGGCAGTGTTTCAAGGGTTAATTAGCTACAGTATTTTGAGTATTTTTGACTAGATGGCACCAGATAATGGTTTTCAATAGAAATAGAAAACATATCTCCATAGGGTTGTATACATAGAGTAATTACGTCTGTCACTGGGCTCCAGCTATTGTGATTTTTTTCCATGTTATCAGAGGGGAGGAGCAACGAGGGACAATCCAGATTTACTCATTACAGGTATTTTTTTTTTTGACAGATTGTTCTTATAATGAGGGGTTTGGCTGGTATGGACATAGAGTACAATAGGTAAGTACATAGGGGTCAAATTCCCAATTACAACAAGTTCTGCTTTAACAATTTGATATGGAATGTATCTATGAATAGTTACTGAAGTCTGTAACCCTCCAAACAGATGCAAGGAACTTGTAATTCATCCTAAAAGTGTTAATGAAACATATTCATTGACCTTATCAATTAAATAAGCCCAAATGTTAAATACGAATTAAACCCTTTCAGCATTCTCCTTGTACTACAGCATATCTGATCGGCTCCCTGTTCTGCTTCTCCCTTCCTCACTCTGAGCTCTGCTTTTCAAGAGGCTGATACCAGTTCACCATGTCAGAAGCATCACCCAGGAGTGTCGTCCACACTTCCCAGGTTAGGTGATGGACATGATAGACAAGATGTTTCTTCTGCCATTGTATAGAATGTATAGACTCCCTGATAGTCCTGAGCAGACTAAATCAGATCTCCGATGAAGACTGTAGTTAATGATCAATGATATTATACCAGATTAGTTTGTATTCCCCCTTTAGAATTACCAAATGCCAGAGATGGCTGATGTAAGTGAAGTCCAAGCCTGCAGTGCCATCTACAGGCAGACAGGGGGAACTGCATGCATCTTATAGTCTAAAAGAGACGTCTTATTGGGTCTGCTTCTCCATACATAAAAATTTCTACAGTTTTTTTCAGATTTAAAACATAAAAAAAATAAAATACTTGATGACTGTGGAAAAATTGGGGTCACAAAGGTTGCAATTAAATTGGGACAGAGAACTTGGCATTGGGTGTGCCTGCTGGTGTTGCGTGTCTGAGCACCTCTGGGGAGGAGAGGAAGGTGAAGAAGCCCTAATTGATCAGTAACACGATGGCAGCTTCAAGACTGGACTGCATGTGCTTCTTACTGATTGGCTATGGTGGGGAGGGGGAGTGCGCCCTGGATGGGAATGGATTAAAAATTCACACATGGTCCTTAGATTGATGGCTCTACCACCACCTTTCATCTGCAGAATCCCCATCTGCTACTAACTTCCTGACACTTTCCATGACCTCATTACATATTATTCCCCTATGTACTGGAGATAAAATGAAGGGAGGTTTGTAGTCCACATCAGGGGTGAGCGTCTCAGAGTGACAATACGTTTACTCCATATATACAATGCAGTGTCTGTCTTGGATGGGATGTGAATCAGTAGTATATGTGAGTCAGTACTATAGATTACCCCCTCCATAACCAGGGCTGCCTGGTTTTAGGGCCCCATACTGGGTCATTTTTCAGGGCCCCTTTCCTTCACCCCCCTGTCTGAGGGCTCCACAGGATACTTACCTTCTCTGTAAAATCTTGAGCGTGCCGATCACCGTTGATCGCGTCTATTTAGTTTAATGGTCTTGTCCCCAATTCAACTAAAGGTCGTGATCTGGTGCGGACACAATTGGACCTGTGATCAGATACAATCCCCGCATTCTGACCATGGGCGGACATGATTTTTCTACCCTGATCGCACCCACAGACATGAATGGACCGCGTGCAGACAATTTAAAAAAATCACCTCCATTCATCCTCTATGGGAGTGATCAAGAGGCGACTTTTGTAATGGGGGCGTTTTTTTTTTTTTAAATTGCTTGTAAGAATCGTCTGGTCAATGGCGCCCAATCGCGTTCGCTGATCGTCTAAGTGGGAACATAAAAAGTTGACAGCCATGATGCTGCTGTCAGGAGGCAGTGCGCAGGGCGGAGAACCCATGCCATGCTATCTATCTATCTATCTATCTATCTATCTATCTATCTATCTATCTATCTATCTATCTATCTATCTATCTATCTATCTATCTATCCCATATCTATCTATCTATCTATCTATCTATCTATCTATCTATCTATCTATCTATCTATCTATCTATCTATCTATCTATCTATCTATCTATCTATCTATCTATCTATCTATCTATCTATCTATCCCATATCTATCTATCTGTCTGTCTGTCTGTCTGTCTGTCTACGAAGCGCTGTTGTAGAGCATTCAGGTGTGTGTTAACACAATGCGAGGGAGGAAAGATGTCGGCAATAGTTGCTGCCTGACGATCTGGGAGTGGTTATTAGACATGTCATTAT
Organism: Ptychadena robeensis; assembly: GCA_036250615.1. Classification (NCBI taxonomy): domain Eukaryota; kingdom Metazoa; phylum Chordata; class Amphibia; order Anura; family Ptychadenidae; genus Ptychadena; species Ptychadena robeensis. The sequence goes on along the minus strand of CM070036.1, from coordinate 1,535,301 downwards.
TATTTATATAGCACCAACATATTACGCAGCGCTGTACAATACATTAGAGTGGAGACACAACACAAGATAACACACCGGTGCAGGTTATGACACAGGAGAAGTGGAGGACCCTGCTTGGTCTGGCTTACAATCTAAAGGTGCCCACACACGTTTAGATCTGCCTGGCAGATCGACAGCTCCCTGCGGGGAGTGCAGAGAATTGGGCACCTTTTGTGTGCCGGCCAGTGGCATAGGAACCACTATAGAAGCCATAGCAGTGCTATGTGGCCCATATTCACAAGGGGGCCCACAACTCCTGGAAGGGCAGGGATTGGAGTGACAGGTTCGGATATGGCCCAGTCATGTCTAGCTACGCCCCGGTGCCGGCCATTACTTTGCATGGAGAAGCTGGCATGCCGGTTTCCTGCCTGATCGAGCATTCTGCCGATCCATGTGGGCACCCGCGATCCGCCGCCAATTTCAGTGTGTATGGGGACCTTAATAGATATCCTGATACATAAAAATAAGGTGTACTTTCTTCTTCCCTATATATATTGGTAATGCATGATGCGTAATACATAGCGCAGGGACCTCCTGGTCACCAAACACTGGTAATTGAACTGACACAGCGGTCACTGTGAGCGATCTGCCCTTCCTAGCCCAGCCGGGGTAACAAGTTTGACAAGCCGATGTTACTGGAGTGTATTAAAATCGGTAAAGGTTATAGAACACAGGATGGGGGAGGGGGGGGGGGCACAGCATGCCGCCACGCATATCAATGCCTTCTCGTCTACGGCATATGGTATAACACTCTCGCTGCCATTCTCTATCTCAGGCACCACCATGTCTATGAGCTGTCAGACTCAAGGCGAACCTCCGCTCTCCATCTGACAGGTATCTCATTAAAACCAAAAAAAGGAGGGGGAGGGGTGTACAAGAAACAGCGGAGGGAAAAAAATAATTAATTAGCCAGGCGATTGTCATTCATTTCACAAAGGGTGAGACCCGCTCAGGTGAGAGGCCTGTCATTTGATCGCAAAGTTTGCTTTATTCTTCTTTTTTTGAGCTTGCTGTCGGAGAGGAAACTCCGGGACAGGGGCGGAGGAATTCCAAGTTATCTAGAAATCAATCCCATTTGCATTTTAATACTATTTGGAGGCTCGCGGACTGACAGCGCTGATCTTGTAGGCTCAGCTCGGCGCGGATGCAGATGACAAGCTCTGGGAACGTTGCAGAAAATAATGTAGTCCTAGGTTGAGGTGGGGGCGAGGTATGGTAGTTTAGAGAGATCAATTCTTGGGAAGACTTCGAGGAATAACTGAAGGGCAGAGATGCGACCGAGAGGTGACATTGCTCCGAAGAGGTGACATTGCTCCAGAGAGGTGACATTGTTCCGGAGAGGTGACATTGCTCCGGAGAGGTGACATTGCTCCTGTCTTTGCTCCTGAGAGGTACATTGCTCCATGAGGTGACAATTGCTTCCGGAGAGGTTGACATTGTCTCCGAGAGGTGACCTTGCTCCTAGAGGTACATTGCTCCAGAGAGGTGACTTGCTTCCCAGAAAGGTGACTTGCTCCGGACATTTTTTATTATTGATAGCTCATAATTAGCCTTGACGCCTCTTATGGTGATGCATGATGAACATGTTATCGAACATACAGAGGGGGGGGGGGGTGACGCACCTGTATGAAGGTGTGGTGAGGTAATGGCGCGCCTGCCTCATGCGAAGTTTAGAGAGATCCATCTTGGGAAGACTTTGAGGAATAACTGAAGGGCAGTGATGCAACTGAGAGGTGACATTGCTCCGGAGAGGTGATGTTGCTCCGGAGAACGTGAAGGAACTAGGCGAAGGACAATTTTTTTATTGACAAGCTCATATCTTTAGCCTTGGCACCTCTTATGGTGTTGCATGAACATGTTAGTCAAGCAGACGCAGATAAGGCAAACACAAATGACATTTCCAATGACAAAAGCGTAATCGCGAATGAACAAGGAAAATCATGACTTTCTAATGTCACCTGTAATGTCACACTCAAGGGTCGTGTTGTATAGGTTTCCCTTTAGGGACTTCTCATCTTATCAGATATTTTACAGCCAATGAGGATCAACCGCAAGGCGACCACGTGTAGGAAGAAGCATGAGGCTTGGTGGAGGTCCAGGAGGGCTATCCTTCAAGATTTAGAGGTCAACCAGGAGGATGATGCAGATGGTCCAAGCTGTGGACCTGCCAATTGATGAGTTGAGTAAAGGATGCATCTGTAGGGGGATAGGGTCTGAGAGGGTCCTGTTGTCCCAGAAGGTCAACCACAAGGCAACATGAGATTTAAGGCTAAGTGGATGTCCAAGAGGCCTATTTACATCGTTTAAGATTTCAAAGTGAACCAAGAGGGTAGTGCAGATGGTCCAAGCTGTGGTCCTGCAAATTGATGCCGAGTAAATGACGCATCTGTAGGTGGAATGCGAAGACTTCGAGGAATAACTGAAGGGCAGCAATGCAACCGAATGGGTGATATTGCTCCGGAGAGGTGACATTGCTCCAGGGAGGTGACATTGCTCCGGAGAGGTGACATTGCTCCAGAGAATGTGAAGGAACTAGGCTAAGGTTAATTTTTTTTATTGACAAGCTCATATCTTTAGCCTTGACGCCTCTTATGGTGTTGCATGAACATGTTAGTCGAACAGACAAGGGGGAGCGACGCACAGGTTGAGGTGGGGGCAAGGTATGGGCCTGCCGCAATGCTAAGTTTATAAAGATCAATTCTTGGGAAGTCTTCGAGGAATAACTCTACTGAAGGGCAGCGATGCGACCGAGAGGTGACATTGCTCCGGAGAACGAGAAGGAACTAGGCGAAGGTCAATTTCTTTATTGACAAGCTCATATCTTTAGCCGTGACACCTCTCATGGTGTTGCATGAACATGTTAGTTGAGTAGACGAGGGTGAGCAACGCAGATAACGCAAACACAAAAGACATTTCCAATGACAAGAGCGTAATCGCGAATGAACAAGGAAGATCATGACTTTCTAATGTCACCTGTAATGTCACACTCAAGGGTCGTGTTGTATAGGGTTCCCTTTAGGGACTTCTCATCTTATCAGATATTTTACAGCGAATTAGGATCAACCACATGGCAACCACATGTAGGAAGAAGCCTGAGGCTTAGGGGAGGTCCAGGAGGGCTATTTACAACCTTCAAGATTAAGAAGAGATAGTGCAGTTGGTCCAAACTTTGGACCTGCCAATTGATGCTCAGTAAAGGATGCATCTGTAGGTGGGATGAGGTCTGATAGGGTCCTGTTCTCCCGAAGCCTTGGTGGATGTTGGGGTCGCCTCTCAACAATTTTCATGGTCATAAAGCCAACCAGATTTTGTAGGTGGGTGTGGTCTAGTAGAGGTTTATTTTTGCATGAAAGGGACAACCACAAGACATTGTAATAGGAGTCTTTGATTGAGTTGGTCTTTGATTGAGATGGTCCAAACTTTGCACTTCCCAATTGATGCTCATTAAAGGATGCATCTGTAGGTTGGATGGGGTCTGATAGGGTCCTGTTGTCCCAGATGGGTCAACCACAAGACAACATGAGATTTAAGGCTTAGTGGATATCTAGGAGGCCTATTTACATACTTTAAGATTTAAAAGTAAACCAAGAGGGTAGTGCAAATGGTCCAAGCTGTGGTGCTGCCAATTGATGCCAAGTAAAGGATGCATATGTAGGTGGAATGGGGTCTGATGGGGTCCTGTTGTCCTGGAGGGTCAACCACAAGGCAACATGAGATCTATGGCTTGTGGATGTTGGGGTGGCCTCTCAACAATTTTCATGGTCATGAAGCCAACCAGATTTAAGCCCCCCATAGACAGACCGATTCCCGGCCATAGTTGCAGCCGACCAACTGGCGTGCTCGCTCCCGCCGAGCACATAAAGGTTGGTCGGCCGCAATAATATAAGGGAGCTCACCTTGAGTATCTGACAAAAAGAACTGGCAGGTCAGATCGCACACGGATCCGTCCTGCTGGTTCTTTTTCTGCCTGATCCTCCGATCCTGCACTGCAGGCTGTTAACTTGGAGGGGAAGTCTCGTGACAGGAATCGCGTGTGTTAGTGGAACACATGGGATTCCTGTCCGTTATGTAGCCGACTCCTCACAGTGTGGTGACGTCACCACGCTGTGATGAGTCTACTAGAAGTTGGGGACGTCTATGGCCGGCTTTAGACAGTGCATCTGTCCATTGCTGCTAAATGAATGCTAAAGGAGTTTTTTTTGGCATGGAAGGAACAACCACAAGGCATTATAAGAGGAGCCTTTGGTTAGGTTTTCTTCTACAGCAACCTTCATGCTTTAGAAGAAGAACAGGGAGATAGTGGAGTTGGTCCAAACTTTGCACTTGCCAACTGATGCTCAGTAAAGGATGCATCTGTAGGTTGGATGGGGCCTAAAGGGTCCTGTTGTCCCGGAGGGTCAACCACAAGGCAACATGAGATCTAAGGCTTGGTGAAAGTCCAGGAGGCCTATTTACATACTTTAAGATTTAAGGGTAAACCAAGAGGGTAGAGCAGATGGTCCAAGCTGTGGACCTGCCAATTAAAACAGAGTAAGGGATGCATCTGTAGGTGGGATGGGGTCTGACATGGTCCTGTTGTCCCGGAGGGTCAAACACAAGGCAACATGAGATTTAAGGCTTAGTGTAGGTCCTGGAGGCCTATTTTTATCCTTTAAGATTTAAGGGTAAACCAAGAGGGTAGAGCAGATGGTCCAAGCTGTGGTGCTGCCAATTGATGCCATGTTAAGTATGTATCTGTAGGTGGGATGGGGTCTGATGGGGTCCTGTTGTCCTAGAGGGTCAACCACTAGGCAACATGAGATCTATGGCTTGTGGATGTTGGGGTGGCCTCTCAACAATTGACATGGTCATGAAGCCAACCAGATTTAGGCAGTGCATCTGCTCATTGCTGCTAAATTAAGATTTATTTTTTTTTACATTTATTTTTTTTTGCATGGAAGGAACAACCACAAAGCATTGTAATAGGAGCCTTTGATTGAGTTTTCTTCTAGAGCAAACTTCATGCTATAGAAGAAGAACAGGGAGATAGTGCAGTTGGTCCAAACTTTGCACTTCCCAATTTATGCTCATTAAAGGATGCATCTGTAGGTGGAAAGGGGTCTGATGGGGTCATTTTTTCAACCACAAGGCAACATGAGATTTAAGGCTTAGTGTAGGTCCTGGAGGCCTTTTTACATCCTTTAATATTTTAAGTGCAGATGGTGCAAGCTGTGGTGCTGCCAATTGATGCCGAGTAAAGGACTAGTGATGAGCGACTAGGCAATATTCGAATTCGCGTAATTTCGCGAATATCCGCCATAATATTCGATTCCATATTCGTAATCTCGAATATCCGCACTTACGACATGAATTGCGATCTAACAATCGCAATTGCGACCCAATATGCGCAATGCATGCAAGTCAATGGAGAATGGCGGAATCCGAAATCGTGATTATCCGAGAAAGCGCAATGCGACCAAATATGCGCAATGCATGCAAGTCAATGGAGCTCGGATATTCGACTGGGAGAAAATGCGTCATTTCCGTTTTAAAAAATCGCATTGCGATTATATAATCGCGATCCCAATCATTGCAATGGATCGCGAAAAATCGCGATCGCGACGGATATCCGATGATATATTCGCAAATGTTCGCGAAATGGCGAAATAGCGATATTCGAGCTAAATATTCGAAAATCGAATATTCGAGCTCAACACTATAAAGGATGCATATGTACTGTAGGTGGAATGGGGTCTGATGGGGTCCTGTTGTCCTGGAGGGTCAACCACAAGGCAACATGAGATCTATGGCTTGGGGATGTTGGGGAAGCCTCTCAACAATTTTCATGAACATGAAGCCAACCAGATTTAGGCAGTGCATCTGCCTATTGCTGCTAAATGAAGAATGTGTTTGTAGGTGGGTGTGGTCTAGTAGAAGTTTGTTTTTGCATGGAAGGAACAACCACAAGGCATTGTAATTAGAGCCTTTTATTGAGTTTTCTTTTAGAGCAACCTTCATGCTTTAGAAGAAGACCAGGGAGATGGTGTAGTCGTCCAAACTTTGCACTTGCCAATTAATGCTCAGTAAAGGATGCATCTGTAGGTGGGACGGGGTCTGATGGGTCAACCACAAGGCAACACGAGATCTATGGCTTGTGGATGTTGGGATGACCTCACAACAATTTTCATGGTCATGAAGCCAACCAGATTTAGGCAGTGCATCTGCCCATTGCTGCTAAATGAAGAATTTGTTTGTAGGTGGGTGTGGTCTAGTAGAGGTTTTTTTTTTTGTATGGAAGGAACAACCACAAGGCATTGTAGTAGGAGCCTTTGATTTAGTTTTCTTCTAGAGCAAACTTCATGCTTTAGAAGAAGACCAGGGAGATAGTGCAGTTGGTCAGTAGGTGGGATGGGGTCTGATAGGGTCCTGTTGTCCCGGAGGGTCAACCACAAGGCAACCACATCTAAGGCTTGGTGGATGTTGGGGTGAGCGGGAGAAATGGCCCTGATGGTCCCCAGGAGGCGCCCTGACCCACACCCATTCGGCACCTTTCTTGACAGAAGTGCACTCCCTCCCTGTCCTGATCTAAGCTGCGAGAGTTGCCGTGGGGGGGGCTTTCGTTTGCTTGTGTGCGGTGGGGTTGTTCTTGAATAGCACCCATGCCCCCCCTCCGGGTCGACAGGTTCAACACTAGCACCCCACGTTCCCCTCGGTTGACTTGAGATTTAGCATGGGCTTCCTCCTGCCCCGGGGGGGGGGGGGGGGGGACTGGGGTTGTGTTATCGAACAGCACCCCCTTTTCTGGACAGGGGGCCCCAGGCAATAACTTGCATAGGGTCCCCCAGAGCATACAAACGACCCTGGTTATAATCCCATTTTAGGGTTGTCCAACCCCAGTCCTTGAAGGCCACATCCTCAGCCACATTCACCTGTCTTATGTAGATCCCAGTCCTTTGGAATCAGAGTTGGCCAACTCGGTCCTCCTTTGCCAGGAATGGATACAGCCACATCCTCCTCGCACTATACATGTGATGACGAGCGAAGAGTGAACACAATTACCGATCGTCATTTCTCTCCGTCGGTTCAGAGATGAAGATAATTGTATTACATGACACGCTCCGTGCGATGTGTCAGATAATCAGAATAATCTGAAATATCGTAATATCATTAACGAGGATGTGAGGAGGGGAGCGCGTATGCACGCCCGCCCTGTAATTATCCAGAATCATCACTAACAACGTCATGTTATTTCTTTCTTCTGTTTTAAATGATCCTATCAGAGGGAAAACACATATATACAGGGCAGGAGGGATAAAGGCTGCGGTCTAAATGTCATGACACTGAATGTCTAGTCTGCTGCAGGCAGAAAGAAGCATTTCCTCAGTCTCCTCTCCCCCACTGATCAGACTGTATATTCATCAGACACCATCATTTACATCTCAGTCCAGCGAGTATATGGCATTGGCATAACATCTATCTATCCCATATCTATCTATCTATCTATCTATCTATCTATCTATCTATCTAT
>CM070036.1:1487083-1502261 GCA_036250615.1 Ptychadena robeensis | reverse complement strand
AGACTGGGGACCCCGACGGCGCCGCGCTCCCCCCAGGGTCGGCGGGACCCTGACAGATGGCAATTAACTGGAAATCTTTGAAACACAAACAAAATAATAAAAAAAACAAAAAACAAAAGAACATGGCTACCAAATCTGAAAGACCAATAGGCGTTGGTGAGATGGCTTCACAGTGGTGAATCAGTGGTCAAATGTGATCTCATTTCTAATCTATTTCTCAGACTCTTATGTAGGCCTCTCCGGGCATATGCTTCCCTTCCATCCAAGGAGCACCCGGGCCAAGCAGTCTCTTACCTTTACAGTGGCGGAGCAGGCTCTTTTTAGTTAGCAGGTCCTTGCACACATCCCACAATGTAGGTCCAGTACACATTGATTGGTGTAAATATGGTGCCCTTTATTGAACATTCATCACAGTGCAAAGTTAAACTCCATCCCTCTCCATGAGAGCCATCTGGAAGCAGCCTCTGCCAATATTAATCTCTGCCCTAGCCTTCTCTCTCCCAAAGTGTCACTTCTGGCTAGGGATGCCCTTGCCCCCAGCCGGGGGACAAGGGTGAAGTTTTTAATTAGAGTTTAGCACAATCCAGGTCTCCAGATCCGTAGGCCTGAGGCCTACTCCGCACTAGATCCATCCAGCTCTCTCACTGTTTGGCCTTACATCTCCTTCTAGTTCCCTCCCAAATGGCTCACACAGGATTACATCAGAACATGTTCCAGAACCTTCACTTAGTCAGTTTCTGCCATACTCAGGGAAATACAGTTAACCCCTTTCATATCATGTATAACCCCTTCATTAACCCTCTCCTGTAATGCTAACATTAACCCTTCCCTGTAACCCAAACATTAACCCTCTACTGTAAATCTAGCAATAACCCCTTCCTATAACCCTAACATTAACCCCTTCCTATAACTCTAAAATGAACCCTCTCATGTAATGCTAACATGAACCCTCTCCTGTAACCCTAACATTACCCCCTTCCTATAACTCTAACATGAACCCTCTCCTGTAACCCTGACATTAACCCCTTCCTGTAACTCTAACATGAACCCTCTCCTGTAACCCTAACATTAACCCCTTCCTATAACTCTAACATGAACCCTCTCCTGTAACCCTAACATTACCCCCTTCCTATAACTCTACCATGAACCCTCTCCTGTAACCCTAACATTAACCCCTTCCTGTAACTCTAACATGAACCCTCTCCTGTAACCCTAACATTAACCCCTTCCTATAACGCTAACATGAACCCACTCCTGTAACCCTAACATTAACCCCTTCCTATAACTCTAATGCTAATCCTTTTCTGTAAAAGTCTATTCTGATTCTATAATCACACAATAAGGAATCTTAAATTCATGGTAAATCATCTCTTTATTTATTATTTTGGTGTTTTGCCTAATTTCTAAATGTAAGAAACATCTTGGTAATTTTCATATCACCAGACCTTTTTATTCGGAAAAGAATCGGAAATATATGGAGTGAGCGATAGAAACGTGAAACATGTAAAGATACCGTTTGTGACAGCGCCGAAGTTTTATAGCGCAATCAGCCGAGCCTCTAGAGAACAGAGAACAATCAGCAATACATCTGTCATTGTGCTAATGAAATATTTCACATTAGGAGTGGGGAGACCTTATTGCATTTTAATGATTCGCTACTAGAGGTAAATGATTCTTCTTAATTGATATGACCTTAACCAGCGTTTAACTCCTGCCGCTGTGCCAGGCGCTCTCTCTCCGATATGTATGATGAATGCAGAGGCGGACTGTACAGAGAAGGAATAACATTAGCACTGCAGAGCCGTACAGTGCTGATTGCCGACACGCATCCTCTGGAGGCTTCCGAGGGCCAATGGCGGCTCCATCAATATGGCAGATAACAATCGTTATAACTTTGTGGAAAATGTTGCCGCTAAAAGAGACTTTGGAACGCGGTTGGCATTGTATTTTTATTTTTGGCATGATTCTGTCACTGGACGCACGTTTTCCTATGCCTTGCGTTTATGAATGGTATAATATCCTAGATTGTTTCTGAACTCCAGCGGCCACATTGTAACAGATAGTGTTGATCGCGAATATTATAAACATGAATTTATATTGTGAATATCAGCACTTCGAGAATTTGTGTATATATAGCGCTATATCTTCATAACCGGGAATATTCCAGATTTTTTACATCAGTACCTGGAATTATCAACATGGGGGCTGGGAGTGGGATAGAAACATCAATCCCACTCTGTGTCCACAGAGTCTAGGGGACTTTAAAGACCAATAAGTTAATACATTCAGTAAGTAACCTAAGTTATATCTCTCAAGTATACACATAAAACAGGTTTAACCCTCTGGGCGTTACGGGCTTTTCGCGTAATTTTTTATGGCACGAAAAGCTGTTTCTCCCGCAATCGTGGAGGAGTACACTGTACTCCACCGTGATTGCCGGCTCTCTGCCCAGCCCTCTACACACCGCCGGTGTCAAATGTGTGAGGAGGAGAGCGGCGCCACCTCCATTAACATGAGGTCTATGGCGCCGCCCCCTTCGGCGTCACAGATGACGCCGAAGACACGGGCCGGAAGGGCTCCATGTGGCTCCGGCTCATCTACAGAGCCGCAGGCACACGGAGGGGCGTCGTTTATGCCCGATCCCGGCACTGCCGCAGTTTGATCAGCAATCAAACTGTGCCCGAACTCATTTCAGACATAGCGCCCAGGAGGTTAATAGTCCATAAAAAAGAAAAAAACACAACTGTTGCATCCAATCATGGTGTGACATTGACAAATACCCGCTGCACTTTCGAATCACCAATGAGGTGTCTTCATCAATTCCCCAATGAATTTGAAGACCAAAGCCTGAATTAGCCGAGTCACCCCAACGTACGTTTCGTTAAATCAAAACTTAATCAGGGGGTGGGTAGTCAAGGGGAATTATCCTTAAATTACCCTACTGATTGCCTACTGGGCCACATGTTTCGCCCCCATTGTGGCTTCATCAGGGGAGGTTGAAGCCCATGTGGGCAAACTGCATTTGGAGCGGAGTGTGTTAGCTATGATCTTCACATTATTATCACCATCGTTTATTTATATAGCGCCAACATATTACGCAGCGATGTACAATAAATTAGAGTTTAGATACAACACAATATAACACACAGGTATAGGTTATGACACAGGAGGAGTAGAAGACCCTGCCCTATCAGGCTTACAATCTAATAGGGCGGGGAGCAAAATATACAATAGGTGGGGGGATGGGACTGGCATGGTGGTGATGTTAGGAATAAGAAGATGGGTAGAAGAGACTGAAGAGGTGGGTTATTAGGGGGAGTCACATCTAATGATCAATTGTATATAAGTTTTTACCTGTTATACATCAGGGTAAACTCCTAAGAGACCACTGTCTACATATTAAAAAATATTTATACTGTTATTGTTAAAAATATATATATAATTTGGCCCTACAAGTGTATTAATAAAGACATTTTTATTGTGAATATGAGTACTTCGAGAATTTGTGAAGATCTGGAATATAGTGTTATATCTTCATAACTGGGAATGTTCAAGATTTTTTACAACAACTAGTTTTACAACTATCTTTAAATTACCCTACTGATGGCCTACTGGGCCACGTGTTCCGCCCACATGGGCTTCATCAAGGGAGGTTGAAGCCCATGGGGGCAAACTGCATTAGGAGCTGAGTGTGTCAGCTATGATCGTCACTAGTGATGGCCGAACTGCCCGCAAGGCAGACAAAACAAGCATGTTCGCCCTCCTTCTCGCCGGCGGACAGTACGAGTGTTCGACCCGCCCTGTTCGTCGGCGAGAAGGAGCCCTCTATTCTTCCTCCGGTGGGATCATTAGCAGCGAGATCCCGCCGCAGGAAGAATGTTTTCACTGAAGACCGGGTAGAGAACGCTTGCGGACGGACACGGCCGAAGTTCGGCCATCACTAATCGTCACATAATTATTATTATCATCATCATTTATTTATATAGCGCCAACATATTACGCAGCGCTGTACAATACATTAGAGTTGAGATACAACACAATATAATACACACAGGTACAGGTAATAACACAGGAGGAGTAGAGGACCCTGCCCGGACAGGCTTACAATCTAATAGGTTGGGGAACAGAGTATACAATAGGTGGGGGGGGGGGGACTGACATGGTGGTGATGTTAGGAATGAGAAGATGGGTAGGAAAGATCAACTATATATACATCTTTGCCTGCTGTACATCAGCTGGGTAAACTCCTAAGAGACCACTGTCTACATATAAAAAAATATTTGCATTGATATTGTTTTATTTTTTTTATAAATTGGCCCTGCAAGTGTATTAATAAAGACCTTTTAATATCTATATTACTTTCTATGTATTAAAATTAATTATGTGTTGGTGCCTGAAAAACCTCATTAGATTGACTGTAATGGCCTGGTAGGCCATCAGGAGGGTAATTTAAGGAGTGATAAAATTCAAGGTGTGGCAAACATATAAGTATTTAAGCCCAGCTGGCTACTGGAAAAGTTGGAAAACATACAGCTGTATATAGGGGTGCAACTTAAAGCCCGCAAAATAAGGTATGTTACTCTGGTGATCCAGTCAATGACAATTGTCCTGCCTTAGGGTGTCTACACTTTCCACACTGTATCTGTGGAGGATAAACTTAGCCACCATTGGACAACAACATTGTCAACCCCTAGAGGCCTGTCAAAGTTTCCATGTGTCAACCTTCGTTTGTATGATTCTGAGTCAACTTGCCTATAAAAAATGAATCATTTGATGCAATTAACGATGGACTTTACTGATATTGTTTTATTGCTTCCAGAGTTTCAGCTCTTGCAACAGACTCCAGAATATGCACAGGGTAGTTGTACAATTTAGGAAAAAAGCCCCAATGGCTAGTTAGAGAAAACCTCATACGTGATCACAATGCATTTCTGAACCCGAACATGACAACTGAGTCTTGCACAGAACACATTACAGGTAGCCTTTACTACAAGTGGCCTCAGAAAATACTGTATATGTCCTTTAAGGACCTTAATCTTTTTTGTCTTCTTGCCCACACCCCACAATACATTGTATGTGGGGGTTCAATGCATGTAAGATATCCTCTACCTCTTTAGTATAGTGGTTTACTGGGAATATGAACCATGTATTAAGTGTATGGGCTACCAGGTTTGGGTGTGTTACAGGTAAACTGTGCTCTGTTTAGAGATTGTAACATTTTGAAGAGGATGTATCATTTTCCTGTTGCTGGGCAAGGCGGGTGCATGATGAGCCATTGTTTTGAGTTTGTAAAGGTCAAGGAACATGCCAGAAAGTTCTGATTGATGTAATTGTGACATCTGGGAGTGACCAGCCTGGGGCAGAGGTATTATAAGGCCCAAACAAGGGAGGAGCTTGGTCTGGAAGAGCGAGGAGGGAGAGGAGCTCTGTTGAATCCTGTGGGAGGTAGGCCACGCAGGCCTGAGGATCCAGAGGCCCTGAGTATTCAGATATGTAATTAAAGACGCAACCCTAGCCTGAAGAGTATCACCAGGTTGAAGAAGGGTTAGGACAAAGATTTACGTTACCAGCAGCGGTTGCTCCCAGATAGCTGACATGGACTGTTAAGTTGTACTGTGTATCATCAATACATGGGTACCGTATCATACACCAAAAGTCACCGTGGGTTGGACCTTTATTGGGATGTGAGCAAGAACCTGCAAAGGGAACACCATCCGCGCTACTGCAAAGGTGAGAGACTGCGTTGGCAGAACTGCTCCAGGCTTGGCTGCTCCCTTGGATGGAAGAGGAGTGTATGCAGTGATGGGAGAGAGTCTGCAGTGAGCAAGTGGTGAGATCATAGGGGAAGTTTCTAGAAGTTGCCAGACAGGTCCCCCCAAATTCACCCCGGTACGTGCGGTGCATGAAGGGGCGGTGCGCTTTCCTACAGTTGCTTGCATCAGAGACGGTGACTCTTCCCATGCTGCAACAGGAAAAACCTGACTAAGGTAACTATCATTTAAAATCCATTTAAAGCAAAAAGAAAACTTGGGCTCAGCTGGCACTATTATATCTCTATGACGTCTTAGTATCTGCAGAATATTGGTACGTGCAAAACGAGGATCTCTCATGGAATTCAGCAAAGTTCTTTTACCAGAGAGCAGGGTCTGTCCCGCTGAGCCGATCTGCTTCTTCAATGGCTCAGATGTATTGATTAGCGGGGGTCGCCCCTTGAAACCGTTTCAGGAGATTGCAGCAATTACCACAGGAATAGTCAAGTGAGGCTCACGCTGGTTGCACCCCCCGCTGTGTCTGGAGGACTCTTGTCTTCTTTTCATAGGTCTTTATTTCCTCCGCTCAGGGGAACCAATTTTCTTAACAACTCCCAGACGCTACGAACGTGGCGCTCTTACTTTAAAAGTAAAATTTCATCAGTTTTGTCGGCATTATATTTCATCACACAACTTGGAAGAGATTGTTGAAATTCAGGGCAGAATATCAAACTGGCATCCATATTGATTCTGCAATACCAGAGGGATGTCTGTAGTCACTCAAAATCATGACTGTGTCATTAATTGTCATCAAAATAGGTGGGAAGTGGGATGAGGAAAATCTGGAGCAAAGTAAAACAATATACTGTATGATATATTTTAATAAACTTTTTCAAAAGTGCCCCCCGCCCTTTTGGAAAGATCTTCCATAACTTGTCTTATGGTGACGTCTAGACTGGTATCTTCACAGAGAGGAAATGGCCAACATGTGTCTGCCCTAGCAGTCAATGCTGCTTAGTAGAGATGGTCGAATTTTGATGATTTCGAGTTGATTACAAAGCCCTTGAGCATGATATCATCACCAAACTGGCTGAAGATGTAGAGAAGGGTTGGAGGTATACTTATATAAATAAAAAAAAGTATGTCTCTAACACAAATAGTTTTTGCATAAATTAAGTTCAAAATCAAGTAAAAATGTAAAAAAATTGAATTTTGACATTGATTTTGAAGTTAATTTATGCAAAAACGACACATGCTAGAGAAAAACTTTTTTTTCCCAAATGTTCCCCCAACCCTTCTCTACATCTCCAGCAATTTTGGTGATGATACCATGATCAAGGGCTTTGCAATCAGCTGACAAATTTAGCAAGTCAAAATATTCAACCATCTCTACTGGTTAGGTGATTTGAGGACAATTCATCTGCCTTATCCAAAGCACTGTAGTGTAATGGAATGGTACATATTGCGTCTAGCTGACAATGGCACTATATATTGTGAACTTGGGGGTCCGGGGTTCACAGTCAATACACCGAAATCCAACGTCTTTTAAATCAACAAGGCTTTATTCAGGCCCAAATTAATGTAACATTGGGGTGAAGGGGCTGACTGCTTGGCGCCTGTCTGGGCAGGGACCCAAGGGAATACATGGCCTAGGTCACCAGGTGCAGCGAGGTCTCTTACCCTTTAGCGCGCAATTCTCCTCTTCTTCCTAGTGGGCGGCCATCTTGGCCCTGCTATGGGAAGGAACGCTAGCGTGGCTTACCGTGGGTCCTGACAGGTAGTCAGTGGGGTTTGCTTCACACAGTTCCGTTTGTAGAAAGTCGACACAGTTCTTTCATATAATTAATAAAGAATGTCCACACACTGGTTGCAGGTGAAATGGGGGCTACTTTACTAAGGGGCAGAAGGAAATGTACAAGTGTTCACCACCTCTGGTCCCAGAGCTGGGGCTGCATCTTAGGAAAGTTCAGTTACATACAGGGTACACAATGCGGCCTGTCCCTGGGAAGATGTCTCTGTGCCTGAGGAGTCTAATGCTAGGCATACACATGCCGATAAGCGGCCGATTTTTAATCTGACCGACGGGCGTGCGCGCTCGCGTCGTCGGTCAGGTTAAAAATCGGCCGCTAATCGGCATGTGCCCACATGGGGCGACAGATCCCTGTCGCCCCACAGCTCGGCCAGCCAGAGAACGGACATGTCCGACAATCTCTGGCCGGCGCGAGCCGATGGAAGCCGATGCCATAAGCTGCAATGAAGACGGCGTCTCCATCGCAGCTTATGGCCGGCACACAAAGGGTGCCCAGCCGATTTAAGGGGCCCCACAATGCAACGGGATGCTAACGTGATGACGTCATCACGTTAGCATCTCGGAACACATCGGAGTAGGTCGGTCTGACCTACCCGGTGTGTGTATGCCCAGCATTAGGGAATACGATAAGGGCTAAAGTTGTTGAGGGGCCCAGTGGGACACTACCCTACCCTGAGGGGAAACTCAGTTTCCCCAGACCAGAGACACATCCCCCAGGCAGGACCAGCAAAACAACAAACAGATATTTTATTAACTCTTTAGTGGTTTTCCCACTATACTACATAAACAGTTTGGCTTAGCTTCAGCTTTTCAAAAACAACAGTCCTTTAGCAGAGGCAAAAAGTAAATAAAAGTCTCACATGGGGAGTAGGTTTTTCCCAAAACCACCGTTTGTCCTGTCAGAGGGAAGCAGTCCTGCCTTGTCTGTCCTCCAGACAGTGTCCATTACTCTTCCTCTGATTAGGTCAGGTGACCTGGTTGTAATACTGCTGTGCAGCCAATACACCCCCAGAGGTGCTGAGTGGAGTGAATTGGAGGCCCTCCCAACCATCCTGCCTATTGACAGTACAGGCCCTGTTAGCCATCTAAGGGCCCCATACACCTTTAGATTTCTCTGTCAGATTTCCTTTAGATCTCCTTTTGTTTTACCAAAACCATGCAATATGAGGGACTTTCTAAACCATCAAGTCTACCTGTGTTCAATCACAGAGGACCCGGCACTACATAGTTGTTGGTAGACCTTAAGGATACCTGACAGAGAAATCTAAAGGTGTATGGCCAGCTTTACAAAGACTGCTATTGAAATCCTGGACTGTCCATCCAGCACCCTACCTAACAGGGTACACAGACCAAAAATGGGCGACATGTAAAATTCTGGGTATTGTGTGCATTTTCTAGAAAGTGCTGGATGGTCGGGTGTTACACGTATCTATTGAAGTTCTATCTGGAGGAGGTGCAGGTAATCCTAGACCAGAGGTGGGCAAACTTAGGGTGACTTAGTGACATAGGGGTGGGATCCAGAGCCTGCAAGGGCCGCCAGACATAGGGGTCCTCAGTCTTCGTAGCTAGGACAGGATATTTAAAAACAGAAAATGTTAAAAAAAATAATAAATAGAAGCTTCTGATTGAGAAGATGAAACACTTTATTGCAGCATACTACGACCTCTAGAAAAACAATCCAAGCTCTCATCCTCTAGGTGTTATCTTCACTTATTGCAGGGAATGAGGGGAGCCAGAGCGTCTTGACAACAATGACAAAGGGACATCACATCCAGCCCGAGCCTGGTATAGTACTAGAGATCGGGTAGGACTCAGGCTCGGAAAGGTCTGGTGGGAGGAAGAACTATAGTGTTAGGTCCGTAGGCTCACCTGAGTCTGAGGATACTGAGGCTGGAGAGTGGAGTGGAGCCCAGTGGCAAGGACCCCAGGACACAGCTTGTAGCACAATAGAGCAAAGGCGTAGTCAGGTAACAGGCAGTAGGTCAGGGCAGGCGGCAATAGGCGTAGTCAGGTAATCCGTGTTGGCAGCAGTAAAGGTAGACAGTAGTGAGGGATCAGGCAGTAGAGTAGTCGAGGACAGTTCTGAGGTCAGCAGCGGTTAATCAGTATAGCAGAGGAGTAGAGGAGGTGTAGCACGATCAAGGCTCAGGAGCAACAATAATCAGCAGGGGAAGGTTGCAGAGGGTTGGGCTTTATAGGAGAAGTAGCAGGTGTCAAGGATCATGGTAATTATCTAGGCTGGCAGGAACAAGGAAGATCAGAAATAACCAAGAATGAGTCCAGAGAGGACGGTAGCCTAGTGAGCAGAGCCACTGCCTGAGGTGCAGCCGGTCATGTGTTCAAACCCCAACATATAGGCTTCTTTTCATCTGCGAGGGGGGTGGGTCTAACACCTGTACTGTTCACGCTGAATTGTCCACCCGGGGAACAGTTCAGCCATCGCTACCGTAAGTTTTCTTTAAGTTATCTTGAGAAGAGTTTTAGCAGCTGAGAAACTCACCCCGAGATAACTCCGCCAGAACGCCCAGGAGGTTAAACTTCCATTAGAATTTTCCGCTCGTATAATATTGTATGCTCCATGTCTTATTCACGCCCGTGCCTCGCTGTTTGCATTGCCTAATGTCTTGTATGAAATTGCCCTGTGTATATATATATGAAGCGAGTATTTTCATATTTTCTCTTGGTACAATATGTCTATTCTATAACGACTTTCGCTCTGCTGCCCAAACCGCGCTCATTCTTGGCAGGATTGCTATTCTAATGCTGTACATTTGGTGATAATATGGTGTATAATTGTTTTTAACAAAGCAGAACACCCACTGACTTAATATAAAATGAAAAGCAAAATAGTTTCAGTGCCAAAACGTGACTACTTTGTGAATAGATCTATATATATATATATTGTAATGTATACTTGTGGGGGTCAATGACTTGAGGCTCTGTCTCCTAATCCAATGTAGCTAAGCAAAACATTGTGAGGAAATCTAGAAGAAGTTCTGATACTTATCATCAGTGTAGGAACCACCATAGCAGCCATAGCGGGTGCAATGCTGACCGTAGCCATGCGGATGCGTTTTTTAGCTGTGGCCATTCACCTCTATGGCCGCAGTCAGGGGTGGACAGCTGTGGATGGGTACGGACCACGGTCAAAAACACGGTGAGCAGAGTTTTTAGGTCGCGGACCGTGCCATGGCCGCACCCGACTGCTCCCCGTTCACGGCAGGGGACTAGACCATTGAACAACATGGGTGCGGTTATATTTGCCCTGTGGGCAACCGCGGGCGGCCGCATAAGTAGAAACAAGCCCTTATTCAATGGGGCTCTTCCCCAGCCGCGATCTTGGGGCGATCAGGGAGTGATCGGGAGCGGACATAAAAACTCAGCCCACCACGTTTTTGATCATGGCCGATCGCCCCAGTCTCAATAATTGAGATGTGTTTTTTAACCATGACCATTCAATCACGGCCACAGTGGACGGGGGGGGTTCAAAACCTCGCCACCCCGAGGCCAGCAGCACAAGTGGGGACAAGCCCTAAAGGCCCCCATGCACCTTACAATCTTTCCATACAATTTCTGTACAATCAACTTTTGTTCTACCAAAACCATGTAATATGAGGAGCTTTCTAACCCTTCCAATCACTATGTATTCTATCAGGGAGGACCCGGCACTACATAGCCGTAATATATACCTTCCAATCACTATGTATTCTATCAGGGAGGACCCGCCACTACATAGCAGTGATATATACCTTCCAATCACTATGTATTCTATCAGGGAGGAACCGGCATTACATAGCAGTGATATATACCTTCTACTCACTATGTATTCTATCAGGGAGGACCCGGCACTACATAGCAGTGATATATACCTTCCAATCACTATGTATTCTATCAGTGAGGACCCAGCACTACATAGCAGTGATATATACCTTCCAATCACTATGTATTCTATCAGGCAGGCCACTATACTACACAGTTGTTAGTAGATCTATTGGAAGTTGTATGGATCGATCTTAAGGTGATTGGGGGGCTTTAGAGAGTTGAGTATATTGCGTATAGTATTTGACACAAAACCAAAAAATACAGACAGAACAGTCTTGGAACGTAGAGGAATAGCCCATGATGCTGCCCAGAAGGCAAGGCATGTCCAATTTCGGGTATCGGTGCCAACTATGACGCCTATACATACAATAGAATGTGATCAGGATCACATGATGAATATAACGTGAAAACATCTTGAAAAAAGAAAACAAATGCAGCAATTGCAGGCCGGAATATATAACACTGTTGTCCTTTAGGTTTAGACCAGTGGTTCCCAAACTGGGAGGTGGGCACCCCGGGGGGGGGGGGGGGGGGGGGGGGGGGGGGGGGGTGCAAAGGTATTCCAGAGGGGTGCTGGCCCTCATTCCTAACCTGTGTCTGAATAGAGAGGGGGGGCTCGATAATGTTCCTGAATAGAAAAGGGGGGCCCTGCAAGGAAAGTTTGGGAACCACTGGTTTAGACACACTTCGAGGATACATTGGCTAGAAGAAAATGTTATCATTCCTTACGGCCGGAGTGTTCTGTAACCCGTCTTGGAAAAACACAAAAGCCGATCACAGGAATGAGTATCGGAGATGTCCTGCTGGCTTTTATTGAGCAGTTTATCTGTTCCTGACACTGACCCACTCCGGACTGTCTCTCTAATAAACACTTACAAGAGGTATGTGGAATCAATACAACTGTTGTATTACCAGGAGGGCGATACAACCGGCACATAGCATTACCGCTCCAATACGTCAGGCCACTTCATTGATGCCACGGCACCTGTGATGAGCGCGAGTCGATAGAAGGACCGTTTATTTCATTCACGTCAGCGCCGCAGCTGATTCAGACGTCATTGGTGATTGGTGGAGGACGGGAAAGGGAATTAAAGTCAAAATAGTTTCTTTGTGGATACAATGTAGCAGACAGTCGGCGCCTACAAATGCGAAACCAGCTCAGTGTGCAAGACGCTTTTGTTTGCTTTTTTGTTTTATTTCTAAACAAAGTCCCAAAACTGCAGAAAAGTTCAATTTTCCTCCTAAACTTTTCATATTAGAAATATAAATATCTGAAAGTCTGGTCACTGTTCCTGTACACAAAATAGCTACCCATCAGCAGTTACAGATGAACAAAAGTAATTTAAAAAAAGAAATATCTTATGTACTCGAGTCACACCCGAGTTTTTCAAGGCCAAAGAATTCAGCTTATATTAGAGTCAGGGTGCAAGTCAGGGTCTCACTTACCTGTCACGGAGCAGCAGGTGTAGACCCACTGTGCCACGTGTCCTACCTCCTCTGAGGGCGTTGTCTAAGTGAACCCACTTGTTCTTCACAATACCCCTGATGGTGGGGATAGACTTTCCCGAGGGGATCACTAGATTGCTACCTCTGGAGGGAGGGTAGGAACACAAGGCAGCTGGTCCAGGGGACAGCAGGGAAGGCTCCAGGGACACAGGTATTGTCAGCCAGACAGTGGGACAGGGCAGGCAGCGCAGGTACAGATCAGGACTCTATATCACAGGAACAGCAATGGCAGGCAGTGCTTAGCATATCACAGAGACCCTAATACTGAGGCCACGCTGAAAAGGCAAGGTTCCTTATATAGCTGCAGGAGGTCCACTATTGGTCAGCCAGGTCACATGACGAATACCTTCAATCTCAGGAAATGACACACGCTGGTGTTTAACCTTCTGAGCGTTCTCCCCGAATTAACTCGGGCTGAGTTTCATGCATCATGAAACTCAGCCCCAGTTAGCCGGAGGAGCGCCCGAGGTCTCGCCGTTTTCTGACGGCGGTCGGGAGCATCGGCATGTATGCCGATGCTTCCGGGTCCGCCCCCGATCGCGTCACCGGTGACGCGAAGGGGGCGGGGGTAGGCGGCGCCATAGACCTCCATGTAAATGGAGGGGCGTCGCCTTTTGTCAGCATAAGTCCGGCGTCTCCAGTGACGCCGGACTTATGTTTACTACCCTGAGCTGAGCCGGCAATCGCGGCGGAGCACATTGTGCTCCGCCGCGATTGCCTGTGGCACGGTTATAAAATAACCGTGCCACGTGGCAAACGCTCAGAGGGTTAAGAAAGTGTGTAGGAGTATCAGAATCACCGCTGAACAGGGCGTCTAGATCTGCAACGGTAAGTAGGGAGGCAACGGTGGCCGTTACATCCCGGGTGTTTGCTGCTTGCTGGTTCGCAGACGCCCGCAGACGCCCGCAGACGCCCGCAGCCATCTAGTGGACTATTTGTAAATTTTTAGTGGAGAAGGTGGAAAACGTCACTACTTATGATTCAAACATGAAAATAAGTTTCCATTTCCATTACATGTATTACATGCACTGGAAATAAAGTTTTGTCTGTTAAAAGTTAGCTCTTGTCGGTGGTTGATTCCTGAACCTGACAGCCTCACGAGCAACCCCAAACCCCCTCACCCCCAGATTTTTGAGGTGAGACAGGGGGAGGGAGGCCATCAGAAGGGGTGCCCAGGGCACCGATCTTCTTAGGACCGCCCCTGTTTTTTATGTACTGTAATTATTTGCAGGGCAGGAAATTTAAGCATACAGTGTGCTCACCAGTCCTGCAACGTTAAAAAAGACGCAGTAGGGGCTGACCACTAGGGAGGTTAAGCAAAAACTACATGTGCTAGAGCAATACTTTTTTTTCTTTCCTCAACCCTTTTCTACATCTTCAGCAATGTAGGTGATGATACCATGTTTAGGGGCTTTGCAAAGAACTCTCAAAGTCAATTTTTTTTAAAATAAGACCTGTTTATGTATCCTTTTTTTTGGAAGGGGGTGGGGTCTTTACAAGCTGATAATGAAAACATGACAAAGAAATATAAATGAAATACAAATATGAAAAATGCTTCTGGTCTGAAAAATGTGACCTTGGGTTGGGCCAGGCAGATAAAGGGTTAAACTCTTAGCGTTTGTTCATCCCCATTACCGTCTTGGCGAGTCTCAGACCCGACCTATCTTCAGATGCTCACAAGCCATTCCACAGCAATCTCTCAAACTCCTACTCTTTCCATCACCGTCCTTAATGACTTATCTACAGCGCTGTCATCAGTGCAGGCCGTGATGAATTGTCCGGCTATATTGTGCGCTGCCGCAGTCCGGGCGTCATTTGATTAAAGCCTGGACATCTTCAAATTAAATTCTTTGCAAATCATTGTGTTTTCATGCAGAGGAGGGACTGTGACTTTCTGTCATAAAGATGTGTTGTTAATCCATCAGGGTGGAATGGAAATGATCAAATATCATATGAGAAGAGTGTGCATGGCGTTCTGAACTGGGATGCTCAATATATCTCTAGTCTGTTACTGGTGAGAAAAGATTTAAAGTAGAACGATCACCTGAATACAGCCATAGGCACTCAGTATGCGCAAAATGTCTGACATGGAGAAAGTTGGTTCCTCTCAATGCAAACACAAAACTGCTAACAATGTCTACTATATAGTGACCAGTATATAATATAGTATATAAAGTGACCAGTGACATCATTAAGAATGGAGCCTATCCAATTACTAGAGACCAGTGATATCACTGAGAATGCAGCCTATCCAATCACTAGAGAGTGGTGACATCACTGAGAATGCAGC
>CM070036.1:1447930-1462089 GCA_036250615.1 Ptychadena robeensis | reverse complement strand
GAAGTTCATGCGACCTGTCCTGCATGACATTGTGTGCTACAGGGGGAGCAGATCTCGATGTGGCATGGAGACCGGGGGAGCATGGACACAGCAGCCGCAGTAGGTGACAGGTTCATGGCTACTGCTTTACAAGGGTCTATATCTAGCCGTGTGTTCCCAGCTTAAATGTGGCATGTCTGAAACATTTTACGAATATTTGAAGAGTAATGGGTCTTTTGTGAATATAGAAAATGTTTCAGATCTTTGAGTTCAGCTCATGGAAAATGGAAGCAAAGCCAAAAGTGTTGTCAGTGGCGTAGGAACCACTACAGCAATGCTATGGGGCCCATATTCACAAGGGGGCCCACCACTCCTGGAAGGCCAGGGATTAGAGTGACAGATTGGGATGGGGGGCAGTTTTTGCTATGGGGCCCAGTCATTTCCAGCTACGCCTCTGAGTGTTGTGTTTATATTTTTGTACAGTGTAAATTAGAAAAATAATGAATCTATTTCCCCCACATCCCCCACCCGCCAAACACCAGTCTATTACCACATCCTTCACTCCAAACACTATTCTCCATCCCTCACACCCCCACTTCTTCTGGGTCTCCACATTTTATTAACACATCCCCACATATAACTCATATACACAATCACATGTCCATGATCACACCCTCAATAGTGTAACGGAGCAGCAGGTGTGGACCCACTGTGCCACGTGTCCTACCTCCTCTAAGGGCGTTGTCTAAGTGAACCCACTTGTTCTTCACAATACCCCTGATGGTGCGGATAGACTTTCTACCTCTCCTCTAGACTTTCTACCTCTTAAGGGAATGTAGGAACACAAGGCAGCTGGTCCAGGGGACAGCAGGGAAGGCTCCAGGGACAAAGGTGTCGTCAGCCAGACAGTGTGACAGGGCGGGCAGCGCAGGTACAGATCAGGTAGCAGGAGAGTGCAGCAGGCAGGTAAGGGTTAACAAGTATCAGTCTCAGAACACAGGCAAGAGTCTATATCACAGGAACAGCAATGGCAGGCAGTGCTTAGCATAACACAGAGACCTTAATACTGAGGCAAAGCTGAAAGGGCAGGGTTCCTTGTATAGCTGCAGGAGGTCCACTATTGTTCAGCCAAGTCACATGACGAACACCTTAAATCCCAGGAAATGACACGCGCTGGTGTTTAAGGAAGTGTGTAGGAATATCAGAATCACTGCTGAACAGGGCGCCCAGATCTGCAACGGTAAGTAGGGAGGCTGTGGTGGCGTACGGCAGCTGCCGTTACAAATAATATCACAATGCCCAGTCAGGGTTGACGCCTTCACAGTCCCCCTACACTATTCCCTTGCATATTTCTGTTACACTCAATTTTCTTCACCCATAACCTTTTCTCTTCTTTTTTTTTTTGTTTTTTTTTCTCTTCCCCTTTTTTTAACTCGACACTAATACACAAGGTAGTTTGAGGTGGTATACATGGTTTTTTTTTTTCAATGTCTTGGGCGCCCGTACACTTGCTTCTCTTGACGCAGTTGTTGGGTTGCATCTGGTCCACCTTGTCTGTGCCCCCCGCTCCCCGGGTGGTGGGTGCCTGGCTGGGGCCTCCCTGGGTCTAGTTTGAGGTGGTATACATGTTTTTTTTTTTCGATGTCTTGGGTGCCTGTACACTTGCTTCTCTTGACGCAGTTGTTGGGTTGCATCTGGTCTGCCTTGGCTGTGCCCCCCGCTCCACGGGTAGTGGGCGCCTGGCTGGGGCCTCCCGGTGTCTAGTTTGAGGTGGTATACATGGTGGGGTTTTTTTCGAAGTCTTGGGCGCCCGTACACTTGCTCCTCCTGACCCAGTTGTTGGGTTGCATCTGCTCCTGGCTGGGGCCTCCCAGGGTCTAGTTTGAGGTGGTATACATGGTGGTGTTTTTTTTTCAATGTCTTGGGTTGGGTTGCATCTGGTCCACCTTGGCTGTGCCCCCCGATCCCCAGGTGGTGGGCGCCTGGCTGGTGTCTGGGGGCGGCGCCATGGCGGGTGTTTCCGGTTATATTTTGTTGCTTTTTCACTGTGGTGTGTGCTTTGTGTCGTCGTGGACTTGCATTTGTGCGGTTTCGCGTCCCCGGTTGCTTGTGATTCGGGGTTGCTTCTTTTCTCCTGGGGAGGCGGGGTGGTCTTGCGGGGTGGGCTGTTTGGAGGGCTGTTTTTTTTATTAGTTGATGATTGATTGGTATGTTGGTGTGCGGGCCTTTCCCTCGCTTGTGTGTCGAAAGTTGATGGGTGGGTTTTGGTCCTTCTGACTCGCTCGCATTGAGGTGTTGTCTTCTGTGTGCCTTACCCTGGGGGTCCCGTCTTGGGATGGCGTGGGGGATTCCCGTTGGTCACGCGAGGTGCAACTTTCTGTTTTGAATTGTAGTATCCTGGGATGTAAGCAACTATGTAAGCAGGATATTAAGCAGGATATGACGTCATCACACTGCTGTCAGGTATCGGAGAAGCCGAGGAGAGCAGAACTGCCTCTTCCCGGCTCTTCCTCCTCTGGAGAGCCAGGCAAAGCTTCGGACATCGCCGTATTATCGGTCATGTCTGAAAAGGCTGTTTTCGTGCGGGATTGATTTGTCCCGCTCGAAAACAGCGCAAGGGGCAGATTATATGGGCCACACAGATGGCTGTGAGCGCACGGCGCTCGAAACGGCCATCGATTTGACCCATATCTCCACGTCTGTACCCTGCTTTACACTTCTTAATCTTTTGCATATGTGTTACGTTTTGTATGTATTTTTGTGATTTGAAAAAAAAAATATTAAACAATTTCCAACTGGTAAATTAAAAAAAATGATCAAAATGCCATAATCCTCCTAAAAGGAAAAAGTGTGATTTTTCACAAACTCCTCGTCTCCCCTTGCCGTAACCTTGACAGTCGCGTCCACTGGCTGGAAACTCGCTCAGACCTGGCGGCTCGTAAAAAGTCTGACAAATGAGAAATAAATCAGATTTGGTGATCTCTGTTGTTTGGGGAAATAGAAGAAGAGACGATCTGTGATGTTTTCATCCATTACCTGGCGCTATTTATTGACGGAGGTCCTGACACGCTGATACCATGAAGAGTACGGACTCCCCTCTCGCTGAGATGAGAGCGGAACCACATATCTTTCCAGCTGTCAAAAAACACGGAAAATCCTGGAATAAAAAGCCAATCATGAACCTTGTGATAATAGTGTAAACATATATATTCCATCCCAGAGCTCTCAGTCTTACAGTCAGGTCCATAAATATTGGGACACTGACACGATTCTAACATTTGTGGCTCTATACACCACCACAATGGATTTTGAATAAAACAATCACGATGTCCTATAACTGCAGACTGTCAGCTTTAATTTGAGGGTATTTACATCCAAATCGGGTGAACGGTGTAGGAATTACAACAGTTTGCATATGTGCCTCCCACTCCCACTTGGGACCAAAAGTAATTGGACAATTGGCTTCTCAGCTGTTCCTTGTCCAGGTGTGTGATATTCCCTCATTAATTATCCTAATTACAATGTGCAGATAAAAGGTCCAGAGCTCATTTCAAGTTGCATTTGAAATCTGTCGCTGTCAACTCTCAAGATGATATCCAAAGAGCTGTCACTATCAGTAAAGCAAGCCATCATTAGGCTGAAAAAACAAACCGATCAGAGAGGTGCAGGATTTTTAAAACTTTGACTGGCTTTTATAGCTTTTTTTGGACTCATTGATATTTGTTTTTTTATTATTCAGAATTCAAATTTTATGATGATAAAAAAAGGAATTGTAGGATCAGTCATATTGAGCCAAATGATTTTTTCCTGTACATTACCATCATACATATGTTGATTTTATAAAAACAAATAAAAATGGAAATAATGACCCTTGTACCTGTTCTAAATTGCTTTTTAAATTGATATATATATATATTTATTTGTATAAACACCCACACACACCATATTTTTTGCTCGATAACACGTACCCCAAATTGTGGGCAAAATATATGTGCGTCCTATGGAGCAATTGTCTTGGCCCCCATGGCAGAGCAGAGGCTGCATAGTCAGGCCTGCAATCCCCTTGGTCAGTCGATCTCTACTTGGCCCAGATTTTAAAGATTTCAATAATTTTGAGTTAATTGCAAAACCCCTGAACATGGTATCATCACCAGACTTGCTGGAGATGTAGAGAAGGGTTGGAGGTATACAAAAAAAGTATGGCTCTAACACATAACTTAAGTTCGAAGTTAAGTCAAAATTTTAAAAGTCGAAATTTGTCAACTGTGAATTAGAGATGGCCGAACATCGGCCCGGAGTGTCCGCGAACAGGGCGGGTCGAACTTTAAAGAAGTCCGCCGTCCGCCCTGTTCGCGGACACATTCAAATTCATTTGAATCGGAAAAACCGGATGTGACGTCAGTGACGTCACATCCGGTCCCTGGAACGCATCCTGGAACGCATAGTTCCTGGTTACGGGCGCAGGATGTGACGTCACTGACGTCACTTCCTACTCTGAGCCGGAATCTTCACTACAACACCGGCTTCATGCCCGGTCTTGTAGTGAAGAGATTCTTCCTCCGGCACGATCTCGCAGGTTCTGATCCTGCCGGAGGAAGAATTTAGATCTTCTTCTGGCCGGCGAACGGGGCGGGTCGAACACCCGTACTGTCCGCCGGCGAGAGGATCGGCGAACATGCCGAGTTCGCGGCCGAACTGTTCTCCGGCGAACAGTTCGGTCCATCCCTACTGTGAATCTGAACTTAATCATCAATCAATCATTATAGGGCGCCCCCAGTGGCCACTCACGATGTTGCACTCAATAAACCCATGAAAGCCTGGCAGTTAAATATGGAATCTTTCATGATTCCAGGGAACAGCAGGTTGATATATTTTTAAGATTTTGGAGTGCAGATGAAGCACGGTGAGGTTTATCAGGGAGAAGGCATGCGGTACAGATAAAGGGGATATGTGAGATGAAGGAGAGCTCAGAAAGTAACGGAGCCGAGTGAGCACAGCGAGGGGCAGAAGATCCAGATAGAATATTGTCATAATCTTCAAATTTTGCAACACAACAACGTACAGCTGCATCTTCCTCATAAACACAGCGAGCTTTCATTCAGCACAGAAATGTCCTATTTCCAAGAGAAACTGTGACGTAGTTATTTTACAGATGAATTCCCATCATCGTTTAATGCTCAGATAATTAGTAGTTACGCATAACGCAGACCTATCATTAAAATTCACTTTTCACATGAATCCACAGGGCATACGTCAGCATCAGCAAATCCCGATGTTGTTTTAAGAATAAACGCAATCCAATAAATAGAAATGGTCCCAACCTTCCTCAGGACATGACCTTAAAGCCGACCTACCACCTCGTAAGTCACCCCTTATTATAGGATGCAGCACAATCCGCAATAATCCCTCCCACTGTGTGACGTAGCGCAGAGGCATGACGTCATGCAGCCACAAGGGCACCTGGGATATCTATCCAAAGTGCCATAGTGGCTGTATGACGTTGCAGCCCCCAGATATAAGCCAGCTGTATCTCAAGATTGACGGATGCAGTGCTGGAAGAGAGATGATGAGTATCATGGAGGGGCTGTGTGGCCCTCCAAAGAAATGCCCCCCCCCCCACACCATTACAGACCCACTGCCAAACCGGTCATGCTAGAGGATGTTGCAGGCAGCAGGACATTCTCCAGGGCATCTCCAGACTCTGTCACATGTGCTCAGTGTGATCCTGCTTTCATTTGTGAGGAGCACAGGGTGCCGGTGGCGAATTTGCCAATATTGGTGTTCTCTGACAAATGCCAAACATCCTGCACGGTGTTGGGCTGTAAGCACATCCCCCACCTGGACGTCGTGCCCTCATACCACCGGAGGAGCCGGGGGTCCGTCGGGACCTGTTGTGGGTTTTTCTTTGGGACCTGCTGGGTGGGGAGGGGGCGTCGGTTTCAGCTGTGGGTAGGTCCATGGCAGCTTTGTCATTTTTGTTTAAGGCAAGGGGGTTGGAGGATCTGACCAAGCAGTTTTTAGTGCGGCAGGTGTTGCGGGGCTATAGGAAAGGGCGGGCAGTGCCCGATGCTCAGTGGCCTGTTACGTTTGAGCTGCTGGGGAGGTTGGCGGTCGGTTTAAACGCCTGTTGCAGGTCGGCGTACGAACGGCTGCTTTTCTCCCTGGCTTTCTCCCTGGCTTTTTTCGGGGCGTTTAGAGTGGGGGAGTTGGTTAGCCCGAGTAAGGTGGTCCCCGGGGGGGTCTTGGTTGAAAATACAGGTGTGCGGGGGGATGTGTTGTTGGTCGTGATTTATGGGTCCAAGACTGATCCGGGGAACAAGGGCCTGGGAGTGCAGTTGTGGGCGGTGCCGGGGTACCCTCTGTGCCCGGTGATGGCTTATTTACGGTTCCTGGATGTCCGGGTGGGGGAGAAGGGTGGCCCGCTGTTGCTGCACGAGGATGGGTCTTTTCTGTGGTCCGGGTCCAGTTTGGCCGGTGTTTAGGCACTGCTTGTGGGATGCGAGTGTGGATCCGGGGCTGTTTGGGACGCATTCTTCCGCATCGGGGCGGCCACGGAGGGCGGCGCGTTACGGAATGGGGGGGGGTAGGCGGGCCATGCCGGAGTATGGGCGCTGGGGAAGCGTTTTAGGAGATATGTCCGGCCGCATTTGGTGGTGGTATAAGGACTGGGGGGGGGGAGTCTTGGTCTCGGTGGTTGGGGGCGGGGGGGTGACACTGTTGTCTGTTTTTTTCTGCGTTGATGTCTCACATGTTTGTTCTTTGAGTTGAGTTAAACGGATCGTGTGGATTCTGGGTCACTCCTACATCTTATGGGCCGAGCGGAGGGCCAACACCGAGGCGCCGGGCCGTCGCTGTTGGGGGTTTTCGGAGGGGACGAGCTGGAGGTTCACTGGTTCGGCTTTCGGGGGCTCGGTGGGAACAGCTGCTGCTGAGGTTTTCGGAGTTGATGGCCATTGCCTAACCCTACCACATATGTTGTTTCTGCATGCAGGGGGGAATGATTTGGGGGTGTTGCCAACAGAGGTTGTTAATGGTCTGCGGTGAAGTCGTTTTTTCTTCGGGTATGGGAGCTTTGCCGGAGACTGTGTGTATCTGGGTCAGAGATGGTCCCCAGGGTTAGTTGGCGGCCGGAGTTGCCATTAGAGGTCTTGCATAGGAGCCGAGTGAGTAAAACCAATCTGTGGCTAAGTTTACTTGTTTGGGCGGGAGGCATTTCGGTTAGGCACAATTTGTTGGAAGTCTCGGGGCCCTTCTTCGGCCTGACGGGGTGCACCTGTTCCGATGTGGGCTTTGGACATATTTTTATGTGGAATCCGTTTGAAGCGGGTGGCCGCAGCTTATCGGGTGGTTGGGGGGGCATGGCAGAGAAGTGCAGAGCAGGGAGAGGAGGATTCGACTTCTGTGTGGAGGTCCTGGGCGTCAGTGCCATGTGAGTTTTAGCTGGTAATATGGTGACGTGCTTATTTAGGGATGGCAGTCATCGAAATGTGGTATTTTAGAGGGCCAGGCCCTAAGTTGGTTATTGTTTACTGTTTTTCATTTTATTGGAAGTCACCCACCGTGTTTGGATTAAAAGGCAGGTTGGCTGGTACGGACGGTTTGTTTTGAATATGTCATTTAATATGGTATTTAAATTATTTTTTTAAAATTAAAGTTGTATTATTAATGTTAGTAAGTATCGGCATGGCGAGGGTTCAGTAGTTATGGATAAGCTGTGGCCTTTTTTGATACATCGCACTGAATACACAACAAAGTTTCTGAAAGAAAGTTGTCTCTGTGGTTTTTTATTAAGTGATAAGTGAGGGACGAGGGCTGACTAGAAGGATCGCAGCATGCCCGGGTTCATGCGCTGACATTACTCACATGGAGGTGTGTGGTTGTGATGACGGTGAGTTGTACCCGATGTGCTGCTTCCTTTGCGGAGGGTTGTCAGATATAAGTTGAAGCGGTTGATGATGATGACGATGTGTCCGGGATGGCCGTGGGTGCCCAACCCAGAGAGGACGAACAGGGGGAAGTTCAGATGGAGATGGAGAGACAGAGAGGAGGAGGAGGAGACGAGTTGTAAAGCAGGGAGCAGGTTCATCGCAAGGAGCTAGTGGCACAGTCAGGCCAGCATGTATCGGACCGGGGTCAGCCAGGGACAGACGCCAATCAACCCATGCTTTGCCACCACCAGTATGCCGTCCGGGCAAAGCTCCGCATGTGGCATTTTTTTTGGTGTCTGCCGCTGATTAGCAGGGATGCCATTTGCACCTGTGCAACAAGATACTGAGTCGTGGGAAAAGTTCCAAAACCCACCTCGGTACAAACTGCTGAGAAGGCACATGAGTGCATCACAAACGCCTATATGGGACAACACATGGCTACAAGCAGGGACACACACTCGAAAGCCACCCTTCCTCCTCCTGTCCCATCATCTTCAGCCACTTCAACCACTGCTTTCACTCCTTGCCCACTCGCAACACACCCAGCACCACTTCGCCCTCGCTTTGAGCAGTTCCAGATCATCTGGCCACGGTCAGTTGTCAGGAGGAGATGTTTGAACACAGAAAATATTTCACAGCGTCACCCCCTTGCCCGGCGTCTGAACGCTGGATTGACAGAGCTCTTAGCCCCGCCAGCTGGTACCATACAAGCTGGTGGAGTTGAGGCATTCAAAAAATTTGTGGTATTGGCGACACGCAGTGGAAGGTAACCCGGTTGGTTGAAAAACATTTTTTCCAAACGGCAAGCCCCAATCTTATTCCTTGTGGAAAAAGAAGTAAGAAGTAATGGCCATCTCTGGAATACGTGTGGGGGCAAGGGTGTCCATCTGACATGAACCTGGTCGCAAAGCACGGTCAGGGCAGGGTACATCACGACACGTGCGCATTGGGTAAACTGATGAAAGCAGCCCAGCATGGATGCGTGGCTCTGCAGCCGAGTTCGGTTTGATGACACCCGGCCAAGACTTGCATGGCAGGCCTGCTGACACCTCTTTTACTCCTCCTACTCCAGCCTCCTCGGCTGAGTCCTCTTCTCTTGATGCGTCTGCTCCACATCATTCTGACAATCACTGCAGCTTACCCCAGGGGCTAGATTCCACATTCCCGGATAGCGACATAGTGTCACGCTTTAGTTGGGGCTGACTTGCCTGACAAAGCAGAGAGCCACACCGGACCAGACGCATCCTGTCCGCCTCTAACCAAAACAGGTGGCTCAGTGGCTGACCACCGCACCCAAAACTGTGGGATTGGACAAAATGGGTGTGTGACAACGGAAGCAGCAATACTGTGGGCGGGCATGGATGAATTGTGGTGGCAAGTTGGTCACATGTTGCCGTGCATGGGCACATGTCTTGATTTAAATACTAATTGTGCAAACGGCTTTGTGGCACGGAGTACCCAGGCGTTACAGGACGGTTCCTCAAGCAGGCTAGGAAGGTGTTGTGCCCATTTTCAGGCGTCCATACAGGCTATGGCGCCTAGTTTTCCGAAATTCAGCGGCGAAAAGAAAAGAACATTGCCAGTGGAGGCTGCTTTGATTTGCGACAGTCCGACGCGATTGGGAATGTCAAAACACTCCACATGTTTGACCGCCTCGCCTCCAACAAGAAAAAGCTTGTCACTGAGTATCTGTATCACAAAGGGTGCATAGGACAGCCTCTGGCGAGAGTGGGGATGTTTTTGCCAAATCTTACTGGACGGCTCATGCCGCACTAGGCCTTGTAGGCTCATGCGTTCCTTTTGAATGAGGGGACAAAAACCTTTGTACAGTCGCAGCGATAGGCACAATCATCGACCTCATCGCCATTGCCTCGTTTCCTGGAGCGTGCCCTGCGAAGAGTGGCTGGGATCAGGCTGTGGATCAGCGATGAAGAGGAAGAGGAACAGTTATGGTACCACAATCAGCACCGAACCAGCATCTTAGACAGCCTCGCTTGTCCAGACCTACTGCGGCAACGCTGGGGAAGAGGAGTCAGAGGAGGAATGTGGCATTGAGGAGAGAGGAAGACCAACCTCAAACAGGAATCCCATGGTTGCTCCTTGTGGCTCACCTATCTGGGACCCGTGGTGTGTGTACGGTGGCTGGGGGGAGGAACAGACCCGATCAAGTGACATCAGTGAGGAGGAGGAACCAGGATCATGGAGTAGCTTGGCCATCACATCCTTGGTGCAAAGTGGGAGTCTTTCATGTTGTCGTGCCTGATGTTGAGGGATCCTCGTATCAAAAGGTCGAAGGAGAACACAAGCCTGTACTGGGTGGCCACACTACTAGAAGACCCCCGCTATAAGCAGAAAGTAGTGGAAAATGTTACCGGTTTTCGGGAGGCTTGAGAGGATGTAGAAATTGAGCAGCTAGGAGCTACAAAATCTGCTCTATCACCAACTTTTAAGGGCGGATGTCCACAGCACAACGTGGCTTTCTACTAGGGTGACGATGAGGTGACACCTAATCCTCACTGCTACCACAACCACGCCGGCAAGGACAGGGCGCCGTTCACAGAAGTCAGGTTGATGGTAGGACAATGCAGGAGCTTTGTTAAGTCCTACGCATCGCCCCATGCCACCCTTGCAGGAGAACGACTCGATCGCGAGACTGACCTGGCCTTAACACTGCGGATATTGACCACTCTGAAGAAGCGATGAACCCTTTGATACATGGGTGTGCAGCCGGAATTGACCTGTGTGCCTCAGAGCTATCCCAGTTGGCTCTTGAACTTATGGCCTGTCATGATTCTAGTGTCCTGCAGAAAGAACCTTCAGGGATGCCCGGGGCATAGTGACCGAAGAAGCGACGTCGCCTCGGTCAAAAAAGGGTGGATACAACCTGACCTTCATGAAAATGACGAGGCAGGGATTCCGAAAGGGATACGACAGTGGGGGATACGTTTGCTAGCAAACGGGCTGATTACATGCCTTGCTGAAAATGGTCCCACGCTGCATACCGCATTTACGACTTTCAGAATCTCCGCCACCAACTAGGGGTTCTAAGCCGGCAATGTTTTACTTTTACATTTGCCTGTAAAACATAACTTTTTTGCCGCTGCTACAACAGTGGGCTGCTACCATACAAATTTTTCGTGAATGAAATGTACATGACATAGTTTTTATGGCCTCTGGCTGTGCTGCATTAAAAAAGGCACCTACATTGTGCCACTCCCTGTCGTGATCGCTACCTTGATCACCTCAATGAGTGGTTGGCCATGTTGCACACCCCAGATGAGAAGGCGAGATTGCTTCATAGTGATCAGGACCAAAGGCGATCGGTTGAATAATTTGTCGTATGAAAAACTTATTTTTGGATACACGACTACGGTTGCCCAGGAGGACTAACGCACCAGGACCTCACCTGAGAAACTGAACCGGGAAATCCTCCAAGACCCCCCTATAGGAGTGAGTTCAGAAAAACAGTGACAGATGCAAAGTCCGGTTTGTGGCAGGGGTCATACAAAGGAGATAGGTCCCTCAAAAACACGGGTCTAAGGGTAATCACTCATTACACTTATTTTCCATTGATAAGTTTAGAATCCTTGGTGCGGATTTATTGAGTTGAAAAAAAAAATGTCTTGGGAGTTTGCCATGGATCCCCCTCTGTCATGTCATTGACCAGTGTTTGGACCCTTTAAAACTTTCCCAACCACTATTGTGGCCGAAAGGGTCACTTTGTTAGTTAAAATTCGGCCTCCAAGTCAATGGCGGGTTCGCCAGTTTGCCGGGTTCGCGAACATTTGCGCTAGTTCGCGTTCGCCAATTCCGGGTTCGAGCCATCACTAGTACTGGCCTGTCTCCTGGTAGCACCTGCGTGCTTAAGACACTATGCTCACACACACAGCAAACCTTCATTGCTTTAGTCCAGGTGAGGGAGGAGATCCTTTCAGGAGACCATCCGCCACCTCATCAGGAGCATGCCCGAGCATTGTAGGGAGGTCATAGAGGCACATGGAGGCCCCACACACTACTGAGCCTCAATGTGACTTGGTGTAAGGACATGACATCAAAGTTGGATCAGCTTGGAGTGTTCTGACAGGCGACAAAACCCAAGTGGTTTCCTTTCGAACAACAAAGGAAACCGCAAGCCGCTAAGTACACAACGGTCCTAATATACCTACTGCAGATATTTTCACCAGTTTTACAAAAAAGGAATTTATTTAACTTTTTTCAAACTTTATATTTTTTTTTCTTTTTCATCGGCTCATTGGGAGAGTTTCTCCCCTCCCTTGCTCATTAGTCAAAATGTCAGTTCTGACTCCTGCCTGATGCATGGCTGATAGTCATTTAGCAGAGCTGTCACAAAGCCGCGATTCTGATGGCTGAACATCGACGTCTGCTGCCGACACACACAGAGGAAACTGGCTTTGTGCATTGTTTTTTTTTAATTAAACTCTTTAAACCGTCACAGAAATAGCTGTTTATTTGTCAGCCGAGGCCCTCGGTAGATGGAAAAATTCTAACAATGGAAGGGGATGGAGCTGCCAGGAAGATCTCTATAGAAATGTTGGTAGAGAAGGGGATTTCCTTATGGTAGAGGTTCTTCGTTTATAGGGAACTTAAGGGGGGGGGGGTTCTACCCTCCACATCCCTACCTAAACTAGTATGCCTTTCTTAAAGTCCCAGGCCTTGGGTGAGGTCAACCCTTCTTCATATTGGGTGTTATAGGCCCTATTATTTTGTCAGTCTCAATCAATTCTGTGAATGGGAGAAATAGTGTCTCATCAGTGGTATCCACAGGAGTAAAAGTTCCCAATCCTTGGTGTCCATGATTAAAAAGTTCCACATCATTGGTGTCCATGGCAATAATAGTCAACCCTATGGGAAGAATAGTTCTGCATCATTGTTGTCCATGGTAAGAATAGTTCTCCATCAATGTTGTCCATGGTAAGAATAGTTCTCCATCAATGTTGTCCATGGGAAGAATAGTTCTCCATCATTGCTGTCCATTGGAAGAATAGTTCTCCATCATTGTTGTCCATTAGAAGAATAGTTCTCCATCATTGTTGTCCATTAGAAGAATAGTTCTCCATCATTGGCGTTCATGGAAAGAATAGTTCTCCATCATTGTTGTCCATGGGAAGAATAGTTCTCCATCATTGGTGTCCATGGGAAGAAAAGTTCTCCATCATTGGTGTCCATGGGAAGAATAGTTCTCCATCATTGGTGTTCATGGGAAGAATAGTTCTCCATCATTGCTGTCCATGGGAAGAATAGTTCTCCATCATTGGTGTCCATGAGAAGAATAGTTTTCCCTTATTGCTGTCCATGGGAAGAAAAGTTCTCCTTCATTGTTGTCCATGGGAAGAATATTTCTCCATCATTGGTGTTCATGGGCAGAATAGCTGTCCTTCATTGGTGTCCATGGGCAGAATAGTTCTCCTTCATTGGTGTCCATGGGAAGAATAGTTCTCCCTCATTGCTGTCCATGGGAAGAGTTCTTTATCATTGGTGTCCATGGGAAAAATTGTTCTCCCCCATTGTTGTCCATTGGAAGAATAGTTCTCCCTCATTGCTGTCCTTGGGAATAATTGGTGCACAAGGGATAAATACTTTCCCATCATTGACATCAATTTAGTAGGAAATGATTGGCTCAGCACTTGTGTCGGTGGAAAAATGAGTGCTACATCTTATAGTCAATGATGTCAGTGGAGTGGGAGGAGTGACCCGTGATTGGATAAATCATTGAAAGGGAACATTCTCTATCTTCGCCAATTTGTTGGCCCACCTTTTCTTCATAGGAACATTATCAAGCCCTTCGCTCCATTCAACATAGTTGCAGATTAAGGGCCATCGCAGTGTGGCTTGTGTAACGCATAGGTTTCCGCATACACAGCGTAACGCATACACAGGTTTCTGTGCCAAATGCAGTGCAGCATTTTACAGCACTCTGCAGCACACATTTTTAGGATTGCAGCGGAAGCATCTCCTATATACTTGTTTGAGAGATCTAAGCAAAATGCAGGGTTATAGAACTGGAACTGTACATGGTAGCGTTACCGTTAATGCATCCGGCACCGATAAAATGGCCCTCAAACTTTATTTGAAACACAACTCCCTTTTTCGTTTGCATCATATCTACACATACCAATCATACAGAAATATTCAATATTAACATAGAGACAGAGCCATGATCAGAACTGTACTTAGAGATGTCCCGAACTGTTCGCCGCCGAACTGTTCGCGTCGAATATCGCATGTTCGCGT
>CM070036.1:1428108-1438781 GCA_036250615.1 Ptychadena robeensis | reverse complement strand
CCTAAGGGTGTTCTAGCAGCGAACTATTATTGACTAGGAACAGCTGATTTATTTTTAGGAATGAGGATTCTCACTGGGATAATGTGTCTTTACATTTAGAGTTTAAAGATATTACATATGGTATATGATTTCTTGTGTCAATAAGATATGTATGTTTATTATAGACTATAATTATTTGATAGTGATATAATAAGGATGGCTTTGGGTAAATGCATAACCCTATGGCATACCAATTTTTATTATATTAACATCATATATATGTTGACACAGGGTGTATTTAATTTATGATAAATAAATGTTTGATTCCTATTATTAATTAATTGAAAGTATAATATTATGAAGTATTTTTTATAAGGAATACTGTACAGATATAGGTATAAATATTTGTTTATTTATGATGAATATTATTATATGGACTATTTGATTGAAGAAGACCTGGAGAATATTTCATCCTGTGATACTTACTACACATATTCTACCAGAAGATATATTATATTTCTACACACTTTACTTCTTACATAATATTTTGTGATACACAGTTTAAAGGTTAGTGATTTATTATTATGATTGTTATAATTATTATGATTTTAAGAAGGTATATTGAGTATCTCGTGGTACACCTAAATACTACATGGGTATATGTTTTGTAATACCACACGTTTTCTTTGATTCATAATAACATAAAGGTTATTTATATTATAATTATCAGGTATTGGTTTATGAAGGTGATATAACTCGTGGTATAAATGAATATTATGGTATTCTGTGTGATGGTATAATGAGCTGATTTCAGTTCATAGAATAGATTAGATTAGGGAAACTACATCTCCAATCAAGATATAAGTCCCTTGATGTTTTGTTTTAATTTCATGTTTAACCACAGAGACTGAGTTTATGAAAGTTTGAAACTTCAGTAATAATAAAGACTGAGTATGAGATGACACCTACTCTACACTGAATTTCACAACTCGATGACAACACAACACCATTCTTCTGTGCGCAGTGACCACAGACTATGTTGAGTGCTTCTGTTGAACTTGTTTTATCTGAAATTTGCGTGAAGAGCCGAATCCTGATTCCGAGTCTGAATTCCCATCGGGTTCCCTGCGATTATGTAACTCCAAAGTCACAGACAAGACGTTGAGGTAAATTCCGCTGCAGACGAAGTTAAACTTGACAGCCTTTGTTTAGCTTAAGCCTGCCATACACACAGAGATTAGTGGCCAATTTTGCTGCTGACCGACGGGCGTGCGCGCTCGCGCCGTCGGTCGGCGGCAAAATCGGCCGCCAATCGGTGTGTGCCCACATGGGGCGACACACAGCTCGGCCAGCCAGAGAACGGACATGTCCGATGTTTTCTGGCCAATGCCGGCCGATGCTATTAACTTCAATGAAGACCGGCGTCTTTATAGAAGCTAATGGCCGGCACACAAAGGGTGCCCGCCGATGAAGGCAGCTCGGGAATGTAGAGTGATGACGTCATCACGCTGCATTCCAGAGCTCATCGGAACTCGTCTGTCGGCACCCCGTCGGTGGGTGTATGGCAGGCTTTACACGGCACCTGCCTCAGACAAGTCATAATTAAAGGGGAAAAAGTTACCAGAAGTTTTGCTGGAAGTTTTTTGACACTGGAGTGGGTTCCCCCGCCAGCACCTGATAGCGGTAATGATTTGTGCGCCCTGGGGCTTCCGAACATTTCCATACATCAATACAAATGAGATCATCCATTATATATGTTCTCTTAAGTTTAGTCCACCTCGAGTGTTAACTGCATTATGTGTAAAACCATTAGCTGCATCTCCAGTCAGCAGTTTTTTCGGTAAAGTATTTTCGGAGCCAAACAGAAATGAAACTTTTATCTTAGATGTAAGGCTGACCACTGAAGCATTATGTAATGTTACGGCACTTCCTGCCATGGGGTGACAACAGTCTTTTCCCATTACATCCCTGTTGTCACCCCATCTTCTGATGGAGGCCACAAGTGGCAGCTTCAGCACACATTACAAAAGAATGATCCACTGTTGTTGTGGGGAGGTGACCCAGGCAGTTGGGGGCCCCGTTGTAAGGTAAGAATCCAGTAGGGGGAGCTCTGGGGCAGAGGAAATAAAAGACAGAGAATTCAAGTGGGGAGTGAGACTTGGCATCTGTGAACATGAGATACCTCGGCCTTGCAAGGAAGGTGTGTGGAGCGTGCAGGTGGCTCCTAAACAAAATTAAAGATAGACAAATTAAAAAAAAAAAAATAGACGATTTCAAGTGAATTACAAAGCCCCTGAACATGGTACCATCACTAAACTTGCTGAAGATGTAGAGAAGGGTTGGGGGTATACAACAGAAAAAATATATGTCTCTAACACAAATATTTTTTGCACAAATTAAGTTCAAAGTCAAGTCAAAATTTTAAAAATCGGAATTTCGACTTTGTTTTGGAACTTAATTTATGCAAAAACTAAATAGGCTAGAGCAAAACCTTTTTTTTTAAATGTTCCCACAGCCATTCTCTACATCTCTAGAAATTTTCAAGATGATACCATGTTCAGGGGCTTTGCAATCAGCTTTACAAAATTCAGTCAAAAAATTCAACCATTTTTAAGCAAAATAGCCAGCATCCTCGTGTAAAGCTCTTGCTCTGGGTGTGAAGCTTGACCAAGATGGCTGCTGGTACAGCCGTCTGGATTGGGCGTTGGCTCCCGGTGACTAGCAATTAAAAGCGTACATCCCAGCTGCACGGAAGCCCGCATGGGCCACACGGTGAGCGGGTGCTGCCAAAAAGATACATTGTAGGACTGACTACGAGTTGCCTTGTTGTATATTGACAAAGTTCTGGCATAGAATAATACTAAATAATACCTAAAATAATAGTAAAATAATACGAAAGAAAATACTCATCTTGATTGCAGCTTTTTGGTGTTGTATCTGTGTTCACCAATGTCTACCAGACACCTAACTCCCCATCAGTAAAGATCTCAGGAGAGGGATGGGTCCATGGGTTATCCAGTGTCCAGGAGACAAGGGTGATGACAATGCTCTCCAAAGCTGGAGTTGTGTAATGACCTGAGCAGGGCTGACACATATGGCGAGAGAATAAAAAAACACGATAAGAACCTTACAGGGGACTGCACCCTCCCTATGACAGGCCGACTGTGTACTACACTACAGTACTTCTTTGACTGGCTGATCCTGTTTTAGTTTGCATGAGCAAGACATGAGCAAAGAACCAGCAAATCAGGGGAGATCAACCTGATTGGCAACCTTGAAATTGTGCTTTTTCACCTGGGAAGAGAACTAGGACACCCTTGCAAAATCCTTAAAAAAACAGACAGAGTGTAGTTTTTAGGGTATTTATCCAAACCAGCACTCCATCAACCATTATGTAACCTCCCCACCAGCTCTCCATCAACCATCGGGTAAGCTCTCAACCAGCTTTCCATCAACCATTGGGTAAGCTCCCCACCGGTTCTCCATCAACCATCGGGTAAGCTTTCAACCACCTCTCCATCAACTATTGGCTAAACTTCCCACCACCTCTCCATCAACCATTGGGTAAGCTCCCCACCACCTCTCCATCAACCATTGGGTAAACTCCCCACCAGCTCTTCATTGACTATTGGCCAAACTCCCCACCAGCTCCCTATCAACCACTGGGTAAATTCTTCACCAGCTCTACATCAACCATTGGCATCGCTTTCCATCAGCTCCCAATCAACCATTGGCATGGCTTTCCACCAACTCTCCATCAACCATTTGGCAATGTCTCAACCAGCTCTCCATCAACCATTTGGAAATCCGTCCTCCAGCTCTCCATCAACCATTCAAGAGTGAAGAGTCTCGCCATCTCTCCATTATTCATGGATCACCTCTCGAACAAACCAAAATGTCTTTGTATGCAGTGTTTAGTGTGTCACATGGCTTGGGGACCAATGGTAATTATTCCGCCCAACACAGACCACCTCTGTTGATGGTTCTTATGACAACCCAAATCCAATCTTCCACTGGCCATCCAAGGAAATTATATCTAAAACTACTTCATGTAGGTAAAAAAAAAAACGGACCTACCCAACACGTCAAGGTAATAATGATTATCTTCTTGAGGAGTCTGCACATAGAGTGGAATTTCAACATCAAAAATGCAGCCAGATTCACTTTCCACTTTATCTTCCTTTCACAGAGAATTATTTGGAAACACGTTTTAGGGAATGTTCCTCCTGTATCATCCAATTTTCACATTGTAAAAAAATATATCC
This sequence comes from Ptychadena robeensis, assembly GCA_036250615.1. Taxonomy (NCBI): domain Eukaryota; kingdom Metazoa; phylum Chordata; class Amphibia; order Anura; family Ptychadenidae; genus Ptychadena; species Ptychadena robeensis. The sequence continues at coordinate 1,434,537 of CM070036.1, read as the reverse complement.
TTTATCAATACAATAAACGTGGTTTACAGCCGTCCCATAAACATTTTAATGTGGCAACACACTAAGGCCGCACTCAGTAAATATCCAATAATTAAGACGAGGCGGCTCTCTGCGGTGAGAACGCAATCCAGTGTTACGGGATTTATATGGAGTTTGAATGAAACGAGTGCGGTGGGATTGGTGTTTTATGGGCTGTGACAAGGTAACGTAGTTCAGAGAACCGTTATATTTTCTGTTATTTATTCTGCATCTGCTGCAACGTAACACAATTGATTAGGATGGTATTTGTGCTCCGCAGATGTATGAGAAGGTTCTGACAGAGGCCCATTAGCTGGACTTACCCAATGGATCATTAATGGAGATGGTCGAATTTTTCGACTTGCTAACTTTGTGAGTTGATTGCAAAGCCCATGAAAACGGTATCATCACCAAAATTGCTGGAGATGTAGAGAAGGGTTGGGGGAACATTTGAAAAAAAAAAAGTATGGCTCTAGCACACTCATTTTTGCATACATGAAGTTCAAAGTTAAAGTCGAAATTCCAATTTTCGAAATTTTTACTTGGATTTGAACTTCATTTGTGTCATTAATCATTAATAGAGATGGTCGAATTTTTCAACTTGCTAACTTTGTAAGCTGATTGCAAAGCCCCTGAACATGGTATCATCACTAACATTTCTGGAGATGTAGAGAAGGGTTGTGGAAACATTTGAAAAAACAAGTGTCGCTCTAGCACATGGAGTTTCTGCATAAATTAAGTTAAAACTACAAAGTCGAAATTACGATTGTCGAAATTTTGACTTGACTTTGAACTTAATTTTTGCAAAAACTATTTGTGTTAGAGACATACTTTCTTTTTTTGTAGTATACCCCCAACCCTTACCCACATCTCCAGCTAGTTTTGTGATCATACCATGTTCAGGGGCTTTGCAATTAACTCAAAATCTTCAAAATATCAATCAATATCAATATTAGACCATATTTTGCAAATACGAATATTTACTTAATGATTAGAGGTGGTTGAATTTTCACAGGGGAAGGCACAACCCAACCCCTGCGCTCCCCCAACCACGCCCCCCCCCACCCCCAACCTTTTTGGACATCACACTTAATGGCTGGTATATGAACTTTTTTGGGGGTGACATAACCCTTTAGAGAAATCAGAAGTGTAGAGATATCTGTGGCTTGTTATTGAAATACATGTTGTGCATAAAAGGAATATAACAATGCCTAATATCCCCCATCACTGCAACTTCAATGTTCTATACATTCTCCACAATAACATTTCTACTCACTGATGCTTTTACACAACTAATTGCTGGCGGGACTGATGGACCCAGGACCTCGCCTCTGAAAAGCCGCCCTCATTAGAAGTACACACCGTTCTTATCTGTTATTATTATCGTCACCCATTTCTCTGAGCTCCCATTGTGGCGGCTCCTCCATATTTCCATTTACCGGGAGCGAATCGCCTTCATTTAGAGCAGATTCGGTGGAGGACATTTGTCGGCTTTTGTTTGCATTCATTTTCATCGCAGGAACAAAAAGAAAGGCTCGTCAGCGGCGCTGCGCGGCGGCCCTGGGCCGGAAGGAACCCCCATTTCATTAGGCTTTGAGTTGTGCCGAATCATTCAAATGCATCTCTTCCCGGTGAAGAAAAAATTTTCTTTTTCAAACACCTACGTGGGCTGAGTCACACATTACTATATCCAGCTCTCAGGACAATAAACATCTCTCTCTTCTGTGCAGTCGAGTGGTGTCAGCCGAAGTGAAATTTTGAAAGCAAAAAAATTTAACAGAACGTTCTGGAGAGGACGGAAGGGAGCGATGGACCCACGCTGAGCTCCAAGCAAAAACAGCCGGCGCGGGAGGGAAATGTTCTAACAGAAATGCGTCCTTGCACCAAAAGTTTTAAAGATATCTGCAACGTTTATGTGTTTGTCACCATGGAAGCTTTGCTATTCCCAAATTTCCCTGAGAAATTATTAAACAAGACCTGTGAACACTGTGACAGACTGGTCATGATTAGGTTGCTGAGTGGTTTTGTTTTACAGGGCCCTCGGACTCTGGAATAGGAGGGATGGAACTGGGTGGGCCATCCTATTCCCCTTGTTACACTGAAAAGGTTGCAGGTGAGTGGAGCTGGGTGTGTCACCACAAAAGGTGCTGAGTCCAGTGCATCAGGGCTTCAGATCTAGACTGTGGGCTTCTGACAGGGGGCACACAAGGAGTGTAGGGCCCGGGCCTGTTGCTGCTGGGAAGCAAAACCAAGGACAATATTTATGTTGGACGTTTGAAAGCCAGGAGGTTTGCTACTTTCGATTAACCCCTCCAGGAGTGAGTTTTGTTTGGATTGCTAAGAACCCTTGTAAGGGTAACCCTTTACTTATGGACTGTTTTGCTAATAAATACAGGTAGGATCCCTGAAGAGACACTTGTATGGTGGATTAACCTCTTTGAAAGCATCCCTTTGAGCTGAACCCCACAACATATTGTCGAAGGGCGGCCAAGGTACCAAAAGGCAGTGTGCAGTATGTGCTGTTGTGTACTTGCTGAAGTGTAATGGGGCATTTAAAATGAATAGCCGCATATATTGCATAATACAGTGTCTCACTCAAAAGTACTCAAAAGTAAGTACACCCCTGACATTGTGGTAGGTAGTTTATATTAACATTTAGAGCAGTGGTTCCCAAACTGGGCAGAGCAGGGGGAGGGGGTCCAGCTAGGGGGCTGAAGGAGGGACAAGCAGAACTATTGGAGGAATTAGCTGCAGACAGTACGTAGGGTGTATGTAATGGCCTTTCTTCCTCAGCCTCACAGTCTTTGGCCTCCGCCTTTCATTAATTGAATTTCAGTTCTTTTAACCATGCTACCAAAACATCACCTAGGTCAGTCAGAATTCAAAAGCAGCCTAGGAATGTACACTTCTCTAAATTGAAACTCAACAAAAAAGATGGCGGTCCAGTGAACATAGTATGATCACCCAGATTGCCGCAGATGTGGCAGGGTGGTAAACCCATCAATCAAAATATATTGATATTTACATAACTTCTTAAGCCTCTACTTAGCAATGATGGGGAACGTTATCTCTCACTGATCTAGTCAATGTGGCATAATGCCTACCTCTAAAACCAACAATTAAGTAATAGTATTTCCACTAACATCAATCAAGGGGCGTGATATTAATTACTGATATAATATTCCTCCCACTGATACTAAGTATGGGGCACTATTCCTTCCACTGATACCAATGATGAGGCACTATTCCTCTTACTAACCCAAATGAAGGGGCACTATTCCTCCCATTTATACCAATGATGGGGCACTATTCCTTGCACTAACTCAAATGAAGGGGCACTATTTCTCCCATTTATACAAATGATGGGGCACTTGTCCTCCCATTCCCACCATTGATACCAATGATGGGGCACTACTCCTACCATTGATGCCAATGATGGAGCACTATCCCTCCTATCCATACCAATGATGGGGCCCTATTCCTACCATTCTTACCAATCATTGGGCACTATTCCTACCATTCATACCAATGATGGGGTACTAGTCCTCCGATTTATACCATTGATGGGGCACTAGTCCTCAGATTTATACTAATGATGGGGCACTAGTCCTCCAATTTATACCAATGATGAGGCACTAGTCCTCCGATTTATACCAATGATGGGGCACTATTTCTACCATTGATACCAATAATAGGGCACTATTCCTCCCATTCATACCAATGATGGGGCACTATTCCTCCAATTCATATCAATGATGGGGCACTATCCCTCCCATTGATGCCAATGATGGGGCACTATCCCTCCTATTCATAGCAATGATGGGGCACTATTCCTCCCATTCATACCAATGATGGGGTACTATTCCTCCCATTCATACCAATGATGGGGTACTAGTCCTCCCATTTATACCAATGATGGGGCACTATCCCTTCCATTGATGCCAATGATGGGGCACTATTCCTCCCATTGATACATATGATGGGGCACTATTTTTACCATTGATACAAATGATGGGACTCTTTTCCTTCCATTGATATAAATGATGGGGTACTATACTTCCTATTCATACCAATGATGGGGCACTATTCCTATTATTGATACCAATGATGGGGAACGATTCCTACCATTGATACAAATGATGGGGCACTACTCCTACGATTAATGCCAACGATGGGGCACTGTTCCTCCAACTGATACCAACACGATAGACACTCTTCCTACTATTGATACAAATGATGGGGCACTATTCCTACCATTGATATAAATTATGTGGCAGTATTCCTCCCATGAATACCAATGATGGAGCATTATTTCTCTTATTGATAACAATGATGGGGCACTATTTATTCTACTCTCACACATAAGACATGTGTTACCCTGTTGACCACAAAGCCATCAGGGCAATTTCTCCTGGTCTAAATACTTCCAGCTCCATTAACCATTAAGAAACCTAACACTGTCTGGCATGGTTGCCTGTAATACATCTGGCTGAACAGAATTAGGAATGCAATAAGCTGACAACACATATAATGTTGACAGAGACTCATGAAACAAAGGGAAAGACACCTTGTTTCCGTGGTTGACCCGTGTCTCAAATTGAGATGGTCTGAAATTTTAATGCAGATGACAAGGTCATGTTGGACAGGATTGGCTATAAGAGTTGCACTTACCTGTAGCTTTAAGCTTTTATCAAAAATACCATTTAAAATGAAATATGTTTAAAGTTTGACTATCTGGTACAGAAATAGCCGTCCCCATAATTGTCAAGAAGTAATTATGAGCAAAAGAGCTTTTACGATGTAATGCACTACTTAAGTATATTGAAACGTTGCAATTACAGCAGCAAGTTTTTGACATAATACTGTCATGAGAGAGCTGCACTCTGTCTTAGAAGCATTTTGTGCTGTTTTGACAAGAAATGGAGTTTGCTTTATTAGTTTAATAATGTAAGTGGAAGACTATTTCATTTATTGATGTGTTTTTTTTTTCCTTTTGGATGATGCCAATTAATCTTTTCCAGACTCGTTCCCTTAGCGATTGAGAAAGTAGACCCATCAACAGATAAAAATACTGCACCTGGGAAAGTAACTAGACGTGATTCAAGGTTTAATGATATACTATAGAGCCAAACATCTGCCCATAAAGACATTGATTCGCCAGTTTAGTGTGCAGGAACTCAAGTGGCTTGCACAAAGCCTTGAACTCAACCCAACTGAACAGGTAAAGCCCCCCATACACCACATACAATTACCATGCAACTTCTGTACAACCAACTTTTCTTCTACCAAAACCATGTAATAGGAGGACCTTTCTACACCTTCCAATCACTATGTATTCTATCAGGGAGGTCACTATACTACATAGTTGTTGGTAGGTCTCATGAAAGTTGTATGGAGGAATCTGAAGGTGTATGGGGGGCTTAAGCGATGAACTGTGAGCCAGATCTTCTTATTTAATGTCAGTAAATGCCCATACAAATGTATTATCAGCTTAATGTCCACATATATACCGCCAGAATTAACACTGTGTGCAACTGCACATTCAGACTAATCAGTGGTCCAATAAGGTCATATAGGTGGTCCGCCTACTGTGTGCCTCCTTGAAACCAACCATGTAAATTTGGCCTAATTGGAAGTCCAATAAGCTCATATAGGTGGTCTGCTGACTATCAGTTGCCCTGAAACAAAACATGTGAATGCAGCATAATGGAGGTCCAATAAGCTCATGTAGGTGGCCTTGTCTGCTAACAGTGAGTCTCCTTGAAACCAACCATACAAATTCAACCTAATTGGAGGTACTATAAGCTCATATAGGTGGTCTGCTGTGAGCCAACTTGAAACCAACCATGTGAATTCTGCCTGTTTGGAAGTCCAATAAGCTCATATAGGTGGTCTGCTATCAGTCGCCCTGAAACAAAACTTATGAATGCAGCCTAACTGGAGGTCCAATTAGCTCATGTAGGTGGTCTTGTCTGCCAACTGTGAGCCACCTTAAAACCAATCATGTGAATTCAACCTAACTGGAGGTCCAATAAGCCAATGTAGGTGGTCTTGTCTGCCAACTGTGCGTCTCCTTGAAACCAACCATGCCAATTCAGCCTAAATGGAGGTCCAGTAAGCTCATGTAGGTGGTCTTGTCTGCTAACTGTGAGCCTCCTTGAAACCAACTATGCAAATTCAGCCTAATTGGAGGTAATGTGATCCACTTTGAAACCAACCATGCCAATTTAACCTAATTGGAGGTACAATAAGCTCATATAGGTGGTCCGCCTACTGTGTGCCAACTTGAAACCAACCATGTAAATTTGGTCTTATTGGAAGGCCAATAAGCTCATATAGGTAGTCTGCTGACTATTAGTGATGAGCGGCATAGGCAACATTCGTATTCGCGGCATGCCACAAATTTTTGGG
>CM070036.1:1345198-1356701 GCA_036250615.1 Ptychadena robeensis | reverse complement strand
TCACTGCTATGTAGTGCTGGGTCCTCCCTGACAGAATACATAGTGATTGGAAGGTTTAGATTGCTCCTCATAGTACTTGGAAATTGTATGGGGAGATTGTGAGGTGTATGGGGGGTGTTACACTTTGGGCATCTCAGTGATAAGGAATTTGTTCTGGTTTTGGAAATGCAAAACTGACAGTCCATTGGGTGTTGAGTGAGTTCCATGGTGTCCATCTTGTGGTTCTTTGTGATTTGTTTGACCTTAGGGCCCCCTGCACTCACGCAGTCTTTCATTATTGGGTAACAACACAGATCAATCAGGAAAGCAGCAATAATTTTTTTTCGTGCAATACGTATTTATTAGGTTTTACACAATAGTGCTCTCCTTTGTCAGTTTTATAGTCTGAGCCAGGGGCGGGCAAACTTTTTGACTCACTGGCCACATTGTCTTCTTAAATTTGATAGAGAGGCCGGACCAGGAGCTTGTAATGCTGACCCGCCATGCATCGCCGGCATCGCTGTTGATGGCAGTGATGTGTGACAGGGACGGTGTTATCATTTTTCATTTCTTGCACTGAGAAAGAAATGCTCATTCATTCATCAATGAGCAGAGGTAATTCCTAGAGACTGTCTGTTGTCACCATGAGGATGTTCATGTCACTGCATCGCCCCAAAGTCAACGTTATGTGCACTCATTGCAGAGAACAAGTGGTAAACAGTCGGGAAAGAAAGTTAAATGGCCCCTGGGCCACCCCTGGTCTGATCCTTACCATATTAAACAAAAGAGCGCATTCTTATTCTTTGGAAATGTTTTATACATATTGAAAAAAATAATATATATATATGTATATATAATACAGGCCACAGCTTTGTGAATATACAAACATCTTCTTACCACTCTAAATGAGATAATAAAATATTAAAACAGTGCTTCCAAAATGGTATCCAACCAATCAGTACCAGCCACGTGTAGATATGGCCAGATCTATGGCCCCTTCAAATGCCACGCCCATCTATCTGGCCATATGCAGCCATCCCTGTCATTGAGTCAATCCCGCTCGAAAACAGGGATATCAGACATGACTGCAAACCACTGTCCATTGAGACCGTGGGTCTCCAAGCAAAGCATCGGCTGAGCTGGAGACACAGGAGTGCTGTGTCTCCGGTTTCTTCCATATCGGGCAGCGTGATGACGTCTTGCTACTGCTGCAGGGAACCTCGAACAGCTCGTATATCGAGCCGTGTGTTCCGAGCTTTACTCTCATCAAACCAGCTTGGTGGGTAGAGATGGTCAAATTTTTTTTTCTCAAAAGCATGGTACCATCACCAAACTTGCTGGAGATGTAGAGAAGGATTGGGGGTATACAACATAAAAAAAGTACGGCTCTAACACAAATAGTTTTTGCATAAATTAAGTTCAAAGTCAAAGTTCAAAGTTCGGAAATCGGAATTTTGACTTTATTTTTTAACTTAATTTATGCACAAATCACATGTGCTAGAGCTAAACTTTTTTTAAAATGTTCCTCCAACCCTTCTCTACATCTCCAGCAATTTTGGTGATGATACCATGTTCAGGGGCTTTGCAATCAAAAAATTCTCTAGTGGGTACATGTTAATAAACCAACATAGTATATACCATAACCATGGTACCATGATACCATATACCATACCGAATACAGCGGGGCAGGAGGGTGGTCAACTTTTACCAAAATGGCGCCTTTCTTCTCCTCACATATAGATATTTAATAACTCGTGTAGCCCCTTTCCTTATTATCACAGCCTGCTAGGCAGGGTCGCCATCAGGGGGAAAGGGGGCCTGAGCAGCTAGTGGGCCCGGCGGTCAGCTGCTCGGGGGCCCTTCTTAGCAGAGCATCATGCCGGTTGCAATGCCGACCATGCGAGAGCAGTGGTAGGCATGGCACTCAGGCATCCTGTACGGCGTGAAGTTCTGCTAATCAATCAACACATCTCCAAACCCCCTCCCCCCGCTGGACAACTTAGGACCCGCTCAGGTGGGCCTGGAAAATTTTCCAATATGGGGCCCCCGAGATTTCTGACGGCATTACCTAATGAAATCAAACCCTATCACTGACCCCGGCGACACAGGTCAAGTTATCCTCCCCCCTACGCTTCCAGCTGGTGTCTGGGTACACAGAAGCAAAAAGTGAAAGCAGTAATATCAGTACATAATGATATTGATAACAATACAGGGAGGTGGAGGTTTAAGGCACGGGCAACCTGTGCGGCCGCCCGTAAAGAGAGAGAAAGAGTAGAGGACTCGCCACCATTTGGGGGAGTGTATGGGGGAACAGAACAGAACAGTTCCCCCATACAGAACAGTCTGTATGTGTCACGTCACCCCCTCCATTAATGGTACAGTCTCGAGCTCTGCCTGCAGCCCTGGGTTGTGCATGTTTGTGCTAGCTGCTTCATCATGCAGATTATCCCTACTTTCAATATACATTATTTCGTTGAGCAGTGTTTTGCGGAATCTTCTTGTGGCTGGATAGGTGAAATGTGGCTGGATAGGTGGGAGAACTGCAGGTCCCAGCATGCCTAGGGGCAGCCTTTATCTGTGTGATGACAATAATAATGCTAAAGCCTGCCATACACACTCCGATGTGTGTAGCAGACTAGTCCCGATATCTTTCTGGGATTCTAACGTGATGACGTCATCACATTAGCACCCCGGTGCATTCTGGGGCCCCTTCAATCGGCCGGGCACCCTTTGTGTGCCGGCCATAAGCTGCAATGAAGACACCGTCTTCATTGCAGCTTATGGCATCGGCTTTCATCGGTTCGCGCCGGCCAGAGATTATCGGACATGTCCGTTCTCTGGCCGGCCGAGCTGTGGGGCGTCAGGGATCTGTCGCCCCATGTGGGCACATGCCGCTTAGCGGCCGATTTTTAACCTGACCGACGGCGTGAGCGCGCACGCCCGTCGGTCAGATTAAAAATCGCCCGCTTATCGGCATGTGTATGGCTAGCATAAGTATGTGTGAAGGAAGAGATCTGCCCCCATGGTATCGTTAATTCGTATTTAAGGTAAGTTGTTTAAAGAATGTCAGGCTGAATGGTCACCCCCCTCCACACACACAGTGTCACCTCATCAAACCTGACCCAAAAGTTTGGACACCCTTGTTGTTAATCATCAAAGTTCAACTACAGGTTTAGTCTCTCATACAACCCTTAATGTGCCCATCCACTTACAGAAAAAAAAAAGTCAGGATTTATGGACATGTCCGTAACCTGTTCGACTGGCCTGTCGATTGATCCCACTCGAAGACAGGGGTGGCCGTGTTTGATGGGAGCGGGATCGATGACCAGGAGCTTGAACAGCATGATTCCACCGATCTAAGCGGGCATCCGGCCCCATACATGTAACAAGCCGCGGCCAATTTTTCCGCTGAATCGCCCGCGGATTGCGGTTGCCCACATGGGGTGACAGGTCCCTGTCGCCCCAAAGCTCGGTCGGCCAGAGAACGGACATGTCCGTAATTCCCTGCCCGATGTCATTAGTTTGCATGGGGACTTCGTCCCCCGTTCAAACTGACGGCCGGCACACAAAGGGTGCCTGCCGATACTCTGAGCGATGGAGAGCAGCGTCTGTCGGACCCCACTCGCTACGTGTGTGGGGGCCTTAAAAGCACTTTCAGAGGTCCGTACAATTTCCTTGATTTTCTAGCTTCCAGCCTCTTCTCTGGCCATAGATTGCTTCTTGCTTATTGTAGGAGCTCGATATCAACATTCTTCCACGATACAAATGAATGAAATGTGCTTCGGTGGATCTTGCCCTCGAGCTTACCTTATAACTCTAAACCCCTAAAAGCTCAGCCTAACCTTTACCCCCATTTACCTTCACCTATCCCCCTGAAATACAAGACCTATCTCATCACTTGTTCCCTCACTTTGGGCCACCAATACCATCAGATACCAGTAAAAAAAAAGTCTAAAAACTGTCTTCACCGTCCTTGTGGGGAACTTTTTTACACTGACACAGAATTAATTTTGGACATTACTATAATATGTACAATATCGAACACTACAATAGATACTCTGCTATTATATGAAGCATAACAGGTCCTTGGAAGTGTGTCCATGACTCGATCAATGGGACCCTACAACAATGCTTTCATCCTCTGGTGAGATACTGCAGGGACTACAAAGGTCAGCAGTGAAAATCCATCATTGGGTTGTATAGTTCTAGTAAAGTTCATCTGCCTATTAGAGATGGTCGAATTTTTTTTCAAAAATTCGACCATTTCGCCGATTTTGAGTTAATTGCAAAGCCCCTGAACATGGTATCATCACCAAACTTGCTGGATATGTAGAGAAGGGTTGGAGGTATACTCCAAAAAAGAAAGTATGTCTCTAACACAAATAGTTTTTGCACAAATTAAGTTCAAATCAAGTAAAAATTTCGAAAATCGGAATTTCGACTTTAACTTTGAACTTAATTTATGCAAAAAGTACATGTGCTAAAGCAACACTTCTTTTTTTCAAATGTTCCCACAACCCTTCTCTACATCTCCAGCAAGTATGGTGATGATACCATGTTCAGGGGCTTTGCAATCAGCTCACAAAGTTAGCAAGTCGAAAAATTCGACCATCTCTACTGCCTATTGCTTCTTCATTGTTCTTCCTCATTGTTTAGGGTAGGTCTAGTCACAACACTAAAGCTGGCCATACACCTTTAGATTTCTCTGTCAGATTTCCTTTAGATCTCCTTTTGTTTTACCTAAACCATGTAATATGAGGGACTTTCTAAACCATCAAGTCTACCTGTGTTCAATCACATAGGACCCGGCACTACATAGTTGTTTATAGATCTAAAGTTGGTACAGGTAGACCTGATTGTTTAGAAAGTCCCTCATATTACATGGTTTTGGTAAAACAAAAGGAGATCTAAAGGAAATCTGACAGAGAGATCTAAAGGTGTATGGCCAGCTTAAATGCTAAACACGGCCAATGGCAATCTTTGCATTTGTGTTCCTCAGAAGGAATTCATTCTCCATCTCTGATATCATCTCTCGTTACAAGTCAACTTTCTTTAAAGACATTTGTGTCTTCCTCCGAAGCCTGAATATGTGACTTGTGGTCTACCAGGAAAGAGGAAACACATGAACTTGCAAGACACAAATATTCCTCATCACATACGTATCCAGGGTTATGGAAAACATTTCCTGTTACAACTTCCAACTTGTTGCTTATTGAGAATTGGGTAATAGGAGACGGAGGAGGATGTGTCTGAGAGTCTTTGAAGAACACAGAGTTGTGTTAGAGGCACTTCATGGTTGTATGGCCCGGTGCCCCGGTGATGACGATGTCTTTCATATGAAGATTCTTGAAAATCACATTGCAGGCCTAGAAGAGAAGATGGAATAATGTTGAGGTCATGGGTTATGGGGATGACAATTTGACTTCTCACTTCTAAGTAGTGATGGATGTTCGCCCTCCTTCTAGCCGTTGAGCAGTACAGGTGTTCTTCATCCTAGTAAGAAGGAGCTCACTATTCTTCCTCCGGCAGGATCAGGAGCAGTAAGATCCCGCCGGAGGAAGAATCTTCTCACTAGAAGACTGGGTATGAAGCTGGTCTTCTAGTGAAAAGCCGGCTACGAAAACCAGAAGTGACGTCAGTGATGTCACATCCGGCATTCGGAACCAGGTATTGGATGTGACGCCACTTTTCTTTAAAAGTCTGATCCGTCCATTCATGGACAGACCTGGTCTACCTCAAAGTGACCATTGTGCAGATTTCAGGCACCATGTGTTGCCACATCGCCATACCCATCCGAACTCAACCCAACGACCCAATGATAATGGCATACCTGTCATGTTTTCCCTTATTATGTGGTAAATGACAGGAAGCTACTTCACTTAGGTCACTTCCGCAGTCCAAATACAGGAAGTGACGTCACTTCCGCTATCTGGAGATTTACCACCCCTCCCTCCTATTTAGTACCTGCCTAACTTAGGAGGGAGGAGGTGTTACTCTCCCGGCTAACTTCCCACCCCGCATATCATCTGCACAAGTGGGGGGGAGGGACTAAGGAGGGAGAATACCGCCCAATCCCTCCTAAATTACCCTGATCCCCGTGAAAAATTTTGGATTTGTTGAAATCTGAATTTGGCTGAGAAAGACACTCAATATTGAGCTCAAATATTCGAATTGAGAATATTTTTGACGAATATCCGCTATTCGAGAATTCACAAGTATCGCGAATATATTAGAGATATTAAGCTTATTAACATTTTATATTTGCAATGTGAAAATAAACACCACATGTGACCATTCATTTTGAAGGGAATCGCAAAACATGTGAATATTGGATCGAATATTAGTAGAATTATTCACAAAATATCACATTACTCACCTACATCCAGTCTTCGTCCAGGGACAGCGACCACTCAAAAGAAAAATAAAATACTTATCTTTCCTGCGTGCTTGCTCTGGCACCACCATGCCTGGAGTGTCCGGTCCTCCAGACTGCAAGATGGAGGAGTAAAGCTAGCCATACACGTGTCGGATTCCATGTCCGATCGATTCATCATCCGATCGATTCCGGCGATTCTGCCGGGAATCGCAGGTGTGATCAATCGGCCAATTAAGAGTATCCATCGCAGCATACCACCTTGTCCAACGGATTCCGGGACGGATCCGTGTCCGATTGTCCACCTCACAAATGGCAACTCCCCCTGATCCGGACAGAATCGCATGAGAAAGACCAACATGTTGGTTCTCCGTCGGATCATATTCTGAGCCCCTGATCAATCGGACGTGATCGATCAGACCAGGTGGGCTGCATGCGATTCCGGCACGATCGTTTGGCGTGCACGCGCCCGGAATCGGTCGTGCCGGAATCCGGTGCGAATCCCACACGTGTATGGGGGCCTTAAGACTTCCGGTCTTTTACATTTGACCTCCGTTCTGCCCTATTATCAGAACCGATAATAGAAGGGCAAGGGGATCTGTGTCTGCTGTGGCTGCGTCCAGTCGTAAAGCTCCCTCTGCTGGATACTATGGTGTTTTCTACCCTATCAGCTGCTCCTCCCCCCTGTCCTTTATAAGGAAGTCTCAGGCAACAGGAAGTTTCCTGAGCATTAGGTCTTCCATTTGTTTGCCTCCAGCTCCCTTGCTTGTTGATTTTTTCATTTCCTGGTTTCAGACTCTTGGCTTGTCCTACAGATTATCCTTATCTCTCAACCCTCTGCACTTCATCTAGGTACCTCATCAGATTACCTTGTTCCAGACCATCGGCTCGTCCTATGGATTATCCCTATCACTCTGTAACTCATCAGATAATAGAAGGGGCAGGGGATCTGTAGCTGCTGTGGCTGCTTCCAGCTCTTGAAATCCCTTTAGTCCAATAATAGAGCTCCCTCTGCTGGATACCTATGGTGTTTTCTACCTTATTGGCTGCTCCTCCCTCCTGTCCTTTATAAGGAAGTCTCAGGCAATAGGAAGTTTCCTGAGCATTAGGTCTTCCATGTGTTTGCCTCCAGCTCCCTTGTTGTTGACTTTTTAAGTTCCTGGTTCCATGCTCTTGGCTTGTCCTACAGATTCTCCCTATCTTACAACCCTCGGTACTTCATCTCAGTACCTCATCAGATTCCCTTGTTCCAGACCCTTGGCTTGTCCTATGGAATATCTCCGGATACCATCAGCTGCCAACTTGAACGGGTGCGTCTGGGGACCGCAACCTGGGGACCTCCTGTAGCAAAGCCCTTCACTCTGGCTTGTGGGATGCTCTGGTGAACACCAGTCGGTCCCTTTGACTCTGCGCCCCCAGATTGCACCTTCGCCAACTGTGCATGTTGGTCTAGTGAGTCCACACTGTTGTACGACCGGTGTCACCAGGCATGTCACCCTTGATCTGGTGTCACCCACCATGACACACTGTCTAAGTTGAAACTTTTTATATTGGTGTTTTGAATAACTGTCAATTTCAAAAATGTTCATTTAAGTTGGATGCTTCTATGTTCCATGTGAAGATTTTCTAATGATCCCATTGACAGTGGAACAAATATTAAAACCAGTGAATCCACATGGCAGCCAGGCACCCAGCATTTCCAGAAGAAAGCCATGTCTACCCCTCTACAAAGTTTCCTCTAACAAAAAGAAAATTACCTTTTCAAAAAATGTGGTGATGGCTTGTTGCCTGGATTGGTCACTTTGAAGCTTCACCCTCAAGGTCAATTTTGCTGAAAGTGTGAAGCAGAAAAATCATTGGTCATTTTATTCCAACAAACAGACACCAATCACGTAATGGAGACAGGAAATGAAGGAACATATAGAACACTAGTGGAAAGTATACTTAAAGTAAAAGTTTTTAGAATTCATTTTAAACCACTGTCAGCTATTTCTTGTGCATTAATGTCTTTCCAGCATGATGAAGAGCTTAAATCCCCCCATACACGCATAGATTGTGACCCGATATTTCGGCCGATCGACCGTGCCTGATGACGTCATTACGTGCGTTCAATCGGCCAAAACATCGGGTCACAATCGGCCTGGACACCCTCTGTGTGCCAGCGCTGTCTGTCGGGCAGACCCGGCAGACAGCATCTAACCGGATGTCAGAACAGTCAGCCGAGCACAAAGGGAGAGGGAAGGGAGCTGCACAGGTCCCCATGCAAAGCATCGGCTGACCTGGATGACGCAACAGTGAGCTCCTTCAATATCGGGCTCGAAGGCTGATCTATCTCACAGACATCGACCCGTGTATGAGAGCCTTTACTTGATTGTGCTGGAAGTGACTTCAAGTATTTAGAACGCAGAAGTGATGCTCCGCACCATGTTTCAAATACAGGAAGAGACACTTTACTACGTCCCTTCTGGAGTCATGGATCTAAAAAGTTTGCCAACCACTGCTTTATACAGATTGTCAGTCTAGGTGGTCGTGGTTGGTCATGTGGAAGGGAGTGTCAGGGTCTCTCTAAGGTATTGTCCCTGGCCATGGCTACAATACATTTCAATGCAGCCTTCCTCCGTGGCCAAGAATGCAGGTGCCACTTTCATGCGCAGACGCGCAAGTGGGGACAAGCCCATTGAAATTGAAGGAAGCGCCCGCTGCCATGCGGCCAGCCTCACTCATGGGGTCAAGCCCTAAATCCCAAATCCAGCCAAACAGATGTTTCAGATTTGAGTGTTGGTGACCCCCATACACAATAACCCACAAAACATACCTTGGTGTGATGCTCCTGAGCTCTCTATTCCACCATGAAGCTGACTTGAATGTTCTGTGTCTTGGGGAAAAAGGACAGAAAAGACTGATCAGTTTTGGGGGTAAACGGCCTCCTCCTTTATCGGGGCTTTGCATTTATAAATAAGGAAATACTACTTTATTCTTGCTCTGGACCAGGAGTGGGCAAACTTTTTGAGTAGCGGGCCAGACCCAGAGCCTGTAATGGCTGACCCACCATAGGTGTGCAAAGTCCATGCATCACCAGCATCGCTATTGAAGGCGGTGATGTGTGATAGGTGACGTGTGACAGGGATGTTGTTCTTTTAAAAATTCCTGAACAAGCGGAGGGGAGAATATTTTCAACAAGACGACAAAAGCCTGGAAAAGAAACCTAAACGGGTCATATTCGGCCCCCCATACACCTTTAGATCTCTCTGTCAGATTTCCTTTAGATCTCCTTTTGTTTTACCAAAACCATGTAATATGAGGGACTTTCTAAGCAATCAAGTCTACCTGTGTTCAGTCGCAGAGGACCCGGCACTACATAGTTGTTGGTAGATCTAAAGGATATCTGACAGAGATCTAAAGGTGTATGGGCAGCTTTAGTTTGCCCACCCCTGGTCTTGAACCATTCAAAATTTCGTCTCTCTGCCGTGGAGCTGCATATTCCTAAATCCATCACCAACTTTTAATCTCTACAAGAGGGAAAACTCAAGAACTTAGGGCCCCCATACACCTTTAGATTTCTCTGTCAGATTTCCTTTAGATCTCCTTTTGTTTTTACCAAAACCATGTAATATGAGGGACGTTCTAAACCATCAAGTCTACCTGTGTTCAATCGCAGAGGACCCGGCACTACATAGTTGTTGGTAGTTGTAAAGCAAGCCATACACGTGTCAGATTCCATGGCCAATTGATCACTCACCCTATCGATTCCGGCGATTCTGCCAGGAATCGCAGGTGTGATCAATCGGCCAATTAAGAGTATCCATCGCTGCATACCACCTTGTCCCACGGATTACGGCACGATTCCGTGTCCGATCGATCACACTCCTCTGTGCAGATCTGCTGGTGATCCATCTGATGTCCACCACCAACGTGCCCGATTGGCCCTGATTCGGCCCTGAATCAATCTGATGGAACCAACATGTTGGTTCTCTGTACGATCGGATTCTGGGCCCCTGATCAATCGGACCTGATCGATCGGACAAGGTGGGCTGCACGCGATTACGGCACGATCATTTGGCGTGCACGTGCCCGGAATCGATCGGACCGGAATCCGGTGGGAAACTGACCCGTGTATCTGGGCCTTAAAGGATATCGGACAGACAGATCTAAATGTGTATGGCCAGCTTAACAGATGAAACGTCTTACCACCACGGTGGATATCAGAGGAGGCCCTCTTCATGGTCCGTGGGTGGGCAGCAAGTCCACTGCTTGTGCTGACACCGGTACTGGTGGCGATTGTGTGTGTAGATAACTCTGTTGTCTTGTTTATGTGTTCTATGATCCCAGTGATGTTCTCAATAGCACTCAGCGCAGCTTCAGTGATATCTATATCGCTGATCATCTCATCTTCTGTAGTAGCCTCGGTGCTTTCCATAGGCACCACAGTGGAAAGATCCTCCATCGTATCTGGCAGCGGGATGGTAGAACTATCCGTAGGTATCATTGTGGTGACATTTTCCTTTATAGCGAAGTTGCTCTGAGTACTGCCAACCGGTGACCCTGTGGTACTCTCCCATGGGGGCACAGACACTGAAAGATTCCCTCCGGTCAATACATTTACCCGGCCTAGTGAGACTGGGGTGCTAAGGTCCTCGAAGATTGTGGTAGTTTCAAGACCAATATTCTCCGTCCACACTAACACAAATCCTATACAGAGAAACAGGAGAAGGTTCATTTATATCTGCCAATTATTATTATAATTTATTTATATAGCTCCAACATACAATACAACGCTGTACAAGAAATTAGAGTTAATAACACACACAGGTACAGGATGAGACACAGGAGGATTAGAGGACCCTGTCCGATTCAGTTTACAATCTAATAGATGAGGGGACAAAGTATACAAATAGTAGGTGGGATGGGACTGGCATGGTGGGGATGTTAGGAAAATTATGGGTAGGGGGGATTTCAGAGTTCCAGAGGTTAGGAGCGGCCCTAGAGAAGTCTTGAAGCCACGCATGTGATGATGTTTTGAGCAGGGATGTCATTAGAAGGTCACTGGAGGAGTGGAGGGGGCGGTTAGGGGTGTATTTATGTACCAGGCTAGAGATGTAAGGAGGACAGGAGGTGTGGGGACAGTTAGGAGTATATTTATGTACCAGGTTG
>CM070036.1:1273534-1285224 GCA_036250615.1 Ptychadena robeensis | reverse complement strand
CTGCACTATGTAGGACTGGTGTTCCTGCAGATTACACGGGGGGGGGCGGTCTCCTGCACTATGTAGGATTGGTGTTCCTGCAGATTACACTGGAGCGGTGATCCGCCCGCAGATCCACCCACCCCACCCCCAAGAAAAGCTACAGGGAAGTGGGATGAACGTGCAACCTGCTATGTAATGTGCAGATTCCCAGAATTCCACCAACCACAGATATACATGGACTACATCACCCCAAAGCAGAGCAGAGATAATATTAAATTGTAACTCCAAATAGAAAATTCCCTTCGTCCATTAAAAATCGACTTCACATCATCTTAAAAAAGTTTAGGCAAAAGTGCCAACTCAACGTTACCTTCTTACCCTTGAGACCCTACCTCATTGGCTGAGGAGTGGGCGGTCCTTAGCAGGCTGTATTTCCATGCTGACCTCCCTAGGTAACGCCCACATGAGTGAAAGAACTGAAACGGTTAAAAGGGGCGGGGCCAGGACGGTCAGGCTGGGGAGGAAAGAGATCAGTGGTTCTCAACCTTTTTGGATCTGTGACCCCGGAAGTGACGTCACAAAGTGTCACTTCCTGTATTTGGAACGTGGCAGCGTAGGTGTTTCGAAGTCACACTCTGCTGCGTCACTTCCGGCAACATTTAGGTTCCTGTAATGTCCCCTCCCTTATATTTTCCTATCCTGCTTGTGCACATGACGTGTGTGGTGGGAAGTTAGGAGGAACGGAACGCTCCCTCTCTCTTAAGTTAGGAGACATGGTGCATTGTGCTCCCTCCTTCCCACCCCACGTGTGGGCATCAGCACTGCTGCTTGTATGGAGCAGCTCTGATGCTTTCAGACAGAAATGGTCGTTTGACCCCCAATGGAGTCCCGACCCCCAGGTTGAGAACCACTGAGATACATACCGGAGGTCCTCCAGCCAGGAAATGACACGGACTCGATGCTTCCACGCACACAGCGAGAAGCTCACAGTATTCAGTCAAAGCAGATTCAGCGTTTGCAGCATTTACAACAATGTGGACGGTCGGAGTTCACAATTCTGTGCGTTCATTAGGCTGGAGCGTCACTTTCTATATATAACGTTACTCGATCCTTTAATAAAAAGTTCACTTCTATTGAAATATAAAATTCTGTCCCACAGGAGCAGCTGGCGGGATGGACAGATTTGGCACGTGCACACAGCTGGCACAAGAAAGAGAGAAATAAATACATTGTATCGAAAAATAAACGCCATTTTTAACACGCAAACGGGTTTTGCCACTAAAGTCGATCAGTGACCCGGCTACGGACAGTTAGCAATGTACTACCTTCCTAGGAGGAAAGAGGACATGTGCCCATGGCCGGATATCCCCTCTGTACTGTTTCTTTTCATCAGCGGGGCCCTGCTGATATAACCAATGAAGAGCAGAGAGAGATAGATGAAAGAGCTGCCAGTGGCGTCTCTCCCATCTATCTCTGCCTGTGTGTGAGCTGCACTCACCCCTCGTAGAGGGGAGACATCCGCACACAGCTTCCCCCTCGACCCCTCCTCTTCCCCGATATGTTCCCTTCCATTTAGTTGCATGGGCTTGTCCCCACTACAACTAAAGGCCATGATTGGGCGCGGACGTGGTGTGACCCGCAATCAGAATCGTGGCTTAGATCGTGGACGGATGCGATTTTTCAGCCCTGATTGCGCCCATAGAGAATGAATGGACGCGTTTTTTGATTGCGTGTGGACGCAGTCTACCTGTTTTCCATCGCAGAGGACCCGGCACTACATAGTTGTTGGCAGATCTAAAGGATATCTGACAGAGAGATCTAAAGGTGTATGGCCAGCTTTACAGCTCCATCTGCAACAGTTCTGAGAAGTACGGCTCCGAGTGTAAATCTGAAGTCGGGGATGTGCTGCTTGACCTGTCATGTGGAGTTCTTCATGGAAAGTCTCTAGGTTATAATACTGCGATTACAAACGAAATATAACAATATAATCAGAAATCAGATATGAGCTTCGAAAATGTAACACAAGGAAAAGTGAGCTCGGAAATGGTCACAGACCCGAAGGGGGCTTCTACCCAGCATGGACGACCCGCCAATGGGGTTTAAAGTGAACTTGTGATATGTACACATGGGCTGCCGTCTCCTATTGATGAGACCTGGCCGTCATGTTGATCAAACATTAAAGCTAGGCACACACGGGTAGATTTGTGAAAAGATTAAAGTACAATCAATCAATGTGCGCATTGACGGTGATTGATTGTACTCTAATCTGCTTACAATACTACCAGTGTGTGCTGTTGAAGAACCTCGACATGTTGGAAAACCCTGTTTTAATCTCCAATACTTTACATGAAGAAGAATCTTCATGTAAATGATAGAAAAAGCCAACTCTGCCTTCTTCTAATCGGCAGAGATTAGATTCTTCTTCATGTAAAGTATTGGAGATTAAAACAGGGTTTTCCAACATGTCGAGGTTCTTCGACAGCACACACTGGTAGGCTTGTAAGCAGATTAGAGTACAATCAATCACCGTCAATGCGCACGTTGATTGATTGTACTTTAATCTTTTCACAAATCTACCCGTGTGTGCCTAGCTTTAATGTTTGATCAACATGACGGCCAGGTCTCATCAATATCGATGATCGGGGATCAATTGTGATTGATCGGGGGTCGATTGCACGGGAATTTACCCATGTATGGCTAGCTTAAAGCTCAAAGGGTTTCCACAGCACTGAGTGATCCGTTGGGACCCCTAGGTTAAGCGCAGTGCTTGGCGGGGGGGGTTCCGAAGGATCACATACACTTTAGCTGGCCGGCGGATGCTGTGTTCAGACATCCACCGATACAGGGCTTTACATACTCGTGAGAACAGAGCATCCGCCAAGCAGGTACAGTGTATGCGCTCCGTCGGAACCCCCGACCAAGCACTGAGCTTAATGTAGGGGTCCCGATGGATCATACAACGCTGTGGAAACCCCCCCTTACTGACTGGTTACATATCAACATACCAGGAGTATTTAACAACAGCGAAGAATTACGAGCACTGGTTTGCTTTTAGACTTCAGGACGGGGCTCAGGGGCGGTCCCAGCCAGACGGGCCCCTATCCCAGCGATAGCCTAGGGCAGGTAATTAATAGTGGTGCCGGACTGGGGTTTGACTGAGGTTCTGCAGTAGCTGAAGATGCTGATAACCTCCTGGGCATTTAGCCCACCTCGGGGTGAGCTCGTTTGCTTATTTCCTCCTTTCCGGGTCCACCCTGATGACGTCATATGTGACGCTAGAAGGGCGGGGGGTAGGTGGCGCCATTGAACGTCATGTAATGGAGGTCGCCTTTTAAGAGCCACGGATAATTGCGGCGGGGCACATTAAATGCCACGCGATTTTCTGTCCTTTGGGAGGTCCTTCGCAAGATGCGGCATCCCTCCAATAACATGGAGGTCAATGGCGTCGCCTACCCCCCATCCATCCAGTGTCATATTTGACGTAATTGGGGCGTACACGGAAGCGGCGGACAGGTGAGTCTTTTTTTTCCTCTGGCATAACGCCTAGGAGTTTACGCTGCAGGAAGCGCTAATTCCACCAGGTGGCGCTCAAAGACACCGCCCCATCCCTCTTCAGACACCACCCCCTGAACGAAGCTCCTCTTCCCTATTGGATGATGTCATGGGCAGCAGCATGGGCGGACAAAATCTTTTTATTATCTGATGCCCATGATGCTGCCCCGCTACTCTGGGAAACCACCCATGTTGCCCATGACTAAAACCACCACTGACGCTGGTCAACAACTCTACACAGGACACATGGGAATGAGGACATGGATGACTATGTAGGTTCTGAGTTACACAACTTTAAACCATTGACCTCGATCACAATGTTGGTCAGTTATGTAACCTCTGATCTAGTATAAAAGGGTCTCCCTGATGGTAATCAGATAGAAGCAGTGGTTCTCAACCTGCAGGTCGGGACCCCCTTGGGGGTTGAGCGACCATTTCACAAGGGTCACGTTAATTGGAAGCATCAGAGCAGCAGCGTTGATGCCTACAAGCGGGGTGGGAAGTTAGGAGGGAGAGTAATGCCCCCCTCATGTCACTTTGGGGGGGCGCGGACCTGAAATGGTTGAGAACCACTTGAGATACAGGGTCACGGAATACTTTGTATTATTAGAGGAATAATAATATGTCCCCTCCATTGACCAGACGCCAACATTGTAAGTCAAAAGTCATTGCCAGGCGTCCAGCATCTTAATCCAGCATGTAGGTGACCTTGTATGGTGTTTGAGGTTCCTCCTCACACCATGGGTACCATCCCCTGGGGCTGGGAACATGGCACTGGTAACAGCTCTATCTGCATGGAGAAAGTTCTGGGTATGGGGAAATCAGTAAGAACTTGCTGACTTCTCAAATCTCTGGCTGAAGAAGATCTGAAGTTCAAGTCAAAGGCGAACCAGAGGCCAAAAATAGACCCCCTAGATCAGGGGTGTCGAACTCAATCAGAGAAGGGGCCAAAATCTAAAATCCAGCCTAAATCGCGGGCCGAATGGTTTACTGTCATAAACTGACAATGAAAACCGGAGCGCAGGTGGTACGTGCCTCTCAGAGTATGAACCGCTCCGGTGCCTCTTGATGCTGGTTCCGAGGCACCCTCTCACCGGAAGGTACGGCCTAGGCCCAAGCCGCAGCCTCGATTTTGGGCCTCTCACCGAAAGTCGCGCCGGAGCTCCGTGGTGGTATAGTGGAGCTATAGTGTATATCCCCTGGGATGCTGGGGGTCCCTTTGTATTAAAAATCAGCTGGATTAGAGGGGATTAGTGGCGGGATCGAGCGGAGCTCTGAAGAGACACGTCCTGTCAGTATGCGGCCAGCCACGCCCCCCGGCATGCAGTGATGACGCGGGCCACATTGCAAGGCCTGGCGGGCCGGGTTTGGCCCGCGGGCCTTGTGTTTGACATGTCTGCCCTAGATCCTCCTGGCTGGGTAGAACTCTCCTCCTATACAAGTGCAAAACACAAACATAATGCAGTTTACGAACTGACTATAAATATAAAATATGAACTTTAAACAAACGTAACATGAGTGGTAGGCATTGCAGTGGTACTTCCTGGACCCGCGGCCTCGGGGTTCACATGTACGGCTTGTCCGGTTTGAACGGCATGTTCTCCAAGTCGTGGCAGTTTTTCCCGTTTGTGTGCTCGCTGTTATAATCG
This sequence comes from Ptychadena robeensis, assembly GCA_036250615.1. NCBI lineage: Eukaryota > Metazoa > Chordata > Amphibia > Anura > Ptychadenidae > Ptychadena > Ptychadena robeensis. The sequence goes on along the minus strand of CM070036.1, from coordinate 1,280,041 downwards.
TGGGTGTACGTGGTCCCCTGCGCCTCGCTGATGGAGGATATGGTGTAGGATGCCGACCGGAGACCCTCGGAGTGGGCGAAGCCGTTTCCGAACTGGATCTTGTACTGGTTCCAATGTCTCTTTAAAACACCCTGCACCTGAAATGCGGAGAGACGCGCCACTTGTTAGTGCCAACCATATCCATACCAGTGGTTCCCAAACCTGCCCTGCAGGCCCCCCTTCAATCCTCTCTTGTTGAGCATCCCTCTGCCATAGTCACAATGATATGGGACTACGTATCCCACGAACACTTGTGGTCATTAGGTCCAGAAAAATGACAGTCTGTACATGCCCGGAGCCTAATGACCACAATTGTTTATGGGATTCTTAGTTCTATGGATGGACATGAAACTGCATATCCAATGAGAGGACACCACAGTGACACATAGAAGGTCTACCCAGGTATTTGGGAACTTTATTTACAAAAACTGGGAAAACTTATTGACTGGAGTATAAACCTAGGGTGGGCAATGCAGCAGCTACTTGCAAAGTCAGATAGCGGAGTTTGCAAATGAAATTCCATCTCCAGTCAAACTGAACTAAAAGTCCACAAGATGGCGCTGTCGCCCAAGTTTGTTCACATTTCACCAGCTGAGCCCAGCACGGAAATGCTGCAGATAGAATATCGAATATATACAGAGACTGCCAGCTCTTGGCTTATACTGGAGTATATACAGTAACTCACAAAGTCAGCAGAACGCTGTGAGAACAGCCGCTGCTGCAGGCAGGTAATGTGGATCGGCTCCGGCCGTTCCCCACAAAGGAATGTGCTAAGCGCACCCTTCAGGTGAAAAATGATTAATGAGAAGGATGAGATGCTGAATTTTGACATTAAACTCCTGGGCATTATGCCCGAACCCAGTACGGTCACAGTTTGTTCTTGAAACATACTGTGTGATCCCTTCCAGCATGGCGTCATCGAAGAGGGCGGTGCCATAGACCTCCAGGTTAATGGAGGAGGGGTCGATTTTCCCAACCCACATGTAGAGGGGTAGAGGGCGAGGAATCATGGCAGAGTACAGTGTTTTCTCCCGTACAGCGCCGTTTCGCACCAGGGAGGTTAATATGCAAATTACATGCAGACTTAAACTGAGCTCATTGTGCACAGCAGCTGCAGAGTTTGATTGGATCTTTTTTCAGTCTGCATGTAATTTCGAAATTCAACATCTCTAATGATAGGTTCCCAATGGTTATCAGAGACCAAGAGCTGTCATTGACAGTGACATCTCTCAGGTAGGTGTAGGACGTGGGTTCCCAGCTGTAAAGAGGGTGATGAGGAGTAAGGGCATGTTTCCACTTCGTTTTGTGATCCGTCGGGACCCCTATGTTAAGTGCAGTGCTTGGCGGGGGTCCCCACGGATCACATACACCATGGGTCTCCAAACTACGGCCCGCGGGCCACATGCGGCCCACAGAGGAGTCTGATCCGGCCCGCCAGCAGTGAGCGCAGTTCGGCCACCAAGTTACCTGCCTGCATATTCACTCAGTGTCACGGCTTCCTCAGGGATGACGTCAACTGCCTCCGCCCACGGCACGCTGTGTGCTGGGAGGGGTGGGCGTGGGGGCGGTGTTGGGAGGGACACTGATGCGCCTGTGTGCCTGGCGCTCGTATGAAGATGACGTCATTGGAGGGCGCCGGCCCTCCAGCTCTCTGAGGGACTGTGATCCGGCCCCCACTTTAAAAAGTTTGAGGACCCCTGACATACACTGTACCTGCCCGGTACCTGTACTGCTTTATGTTAACCCCTTCATTGGTGGATCGGCTCAGCATCGTGAGGACAGAGCATCCGCCAGGCAGGTAAAGTGTATGTGATCAAACAACGCTGTGGAGACATAGCCTAACATACAGCAGTGTCTCTGTTAGATGGGGCTGGGATATGTGTTATCATACAACTGAATAATAGGCTGGCGGAATACACTCACCTCACCATTGAAGAAACAAAATATTGTAGCCACCAGCAATCCCTGGAGAAAACAAAACGATTCATATCAATACATAAACTTCCAGATCACAATGCTTATAGGCAATATTAATGCAGGGTAAAGAAAGGGTTAAGCAGGGCCATTTCTCCCGCTATGCAGAATATGCCTGTGCAGAGGGCCCCAGGAGGCGCCCTGCCCCACACACATATTCAGCACCCTCACTGACACAAGCGCCCTCCCTCCCTGTCCCGGGGTTGGTGGGAGGTACGGTGGGTTGTTCTCGAGTAGCACCACCCGAACCCCCCCTCCCCTTGCCGCCACTAGCACTAGCTCAATTAATTGAGACTATCTTATGCAGGGAGCTGGTCTAGTCTCCACCCCTTCCTGTAGTTTTCTGCAGTGGGTGGGGCCTGCTGGACCCCTCCCATAATTATGCTGACTGCATGAGCCATGCACAGCACAGTGATGAGAGGGATGAGTCTTGTGCAGGGAGCTAGTCTGGTCTCCGCCCCTTCCTGCAGTGGGTGGGGCCTACTGGACCCCTCCCATATCTCTGCTGACTGCATGAGCTATGCACAGCACAGTGATGATAGGGATGAGTCTTGTGCAGGGAGCTAGTCTGGTCTCCGCCCCTTCCTGCAGTGGGTGGGACCTACTGGACCCCTCCCATATCTCTGCTGACTGCATGAGCTATGCACAGCACAGTAATGATAGGGATGAGTTCTGTGTAGGGAGCTGGTCTGGTCTCCGCCCCTTCCTGTAGTTTCCTGCAGTGGGTGGGGCCTGCTGGACCCCTCCCATATCTCTGCTGACTGCATGAGCTATGCACAGCACAGTGACGATAGGGATGAGTCATGAGCAGGGAACTGGTCTGGCCCCGCTCCTTTTTGTTGTTTCCTGCAGTGGGTGGGGCCTGCTGTGGACCTCTCCTATATCTCTGCTGACTGCATGCGCTATGCACAGCACAGTGACGATACCACCAATACGTTTACAAAAACACGTTTGCAAGAGACGTTATATATAAAATGTATATGTATAAAAGTTGTTAAACGCCGGCATTACAATAAAATATTAAGTTACATTATACTCTAGTTGATATAAAATAGGAGATTTGTCACCAAAACTGTACCTGGTAGTTCATGAGGATGTGCATGACGTAGTCATATATCTCCTCCGCTATGTGTCCCTCCGGTCTCCACGGCAACAATACAAACTGGATTCCGAGAAGAGGCACGAGGATGAGGGTGGCTCGCACCGCTTTCATGTACAGGTTAGACTCCGCTTGATGCGTCACTTTCAGCTTTGTGATCAAAACACGCACAATGTTCAGCAGAAAAAACAGGTTTACCTGGTGGGGAAAAGTACAAACGTCATGTTCCACCTTGGCTGGTATTCTGGATCTTTATACAGAAAACACTGAATTCGTTGAAAGAGGATCACCATGTCCTTTACAGAGTAATACACAGTTTTCTATAACCATGCTGTGACCTGACCTGAGAAGAGATGACACCCAACCCAACTTCTCCTTGGAAGGGTTCTCCTGTTAGAGAACTCATGAAGAACTATTGTCTACGGAGAAGCAGTCTACAAGTTCTGCTCATGGGTTCCTAGGAGAACCTTTCTTAGGAGAACTTGCCAACCCTACTGCCATCTACAATATGTGCTCTTTGAGTTGGTTATTGGGGTTCCCATAAGGTGCATCATCAGTAAAGACCCAACAGATCTGCCATGAGTTCCTAGGAGAACTTGCCAACCCTACTGCCATCTACAATATGTGTTCCTTGAGTTGGTCTTTGGGGTGCCCATAAGGTCCATCATCAGGAAAGACCCACCAGATATGCCATGGGTTTTATTGCAGGAGAACCTTTACTAGAAGAACTTGCCAACCCTACTGCCATCTACAATATGTGCTCTTTGAGTTGGTCATTGGGGTTCCCATAAGGTGCATCATCAGGAAAGACCCACCAGATCTGCCATGAGTTCCTAGGAGAACTTGCCAACCCTACTGCCATCTACAATATGTGCTCCTTGAGTTGGTCTTTGGGGTGCCCATAAGGTCCATCATCAGGAAAGACCCACCAGATCTGCCATGGGTTCTATTGCAAGAGAACCTTTCCTAATAGAACTTGCCAACCCTATTGCCACCTATCAAGTTTGTCTCTTGAGTCATTGGGCTGCCCAAAAGGTCGATCATCATTGACCTCCACTCACAATGATGTGTCTTGTTCTTCTTATGAACGGATTGCAGTCTAAGTCTCTCAAGGCCGCTTCTCGGCCATTTGGCCAACATTAAAGGTACCCATACACAGGTAAATTTTGCGTTCGATACCCGAACAATTAATGGTCGCATACATTAACTGCCCACTTTGAGCGTTCAATCCTGTTAAAATGAAATGGCCAACCCTCGAACCCCATCCAAAGTATTGGCCAGAAATCGAACTACTGCAAGAACTCTCCAGTACATTCCGCTCCTTGGGGTGTTAAATGGTAGGGGACAAGGGAGTCCTTTCTCCTCCCTGGTTGATCGATGCGTGTAAGGCTACCTTCAGTGTATTGGTTCTAATCAGTTCCCTATGGGTTGGAAAGCCTACACAGTGCCGGATCCAGGTTTGTAGAAGCTTTCAGGTGGGAGTACAGTGAGACCTCTCTAGTGTGTTCCCCTCCTTGGTACATGGTAGTTCTTTCTCCTCCGGACTTAATCTCGTCTGTCTACAGCTGAACATGGCCCCGGTTGAAGGCAAGGACGACCCCGTCATCAAGCTACCTGGTTCAACATCTCTTCTGCATCTTATAAGTGGTCTGGGCTCAGGAAAAAGAGCCCTCTGGGACTTTGCCCCTGGTATGGGTGCAAGGGGTGCCATAAACTCACCAATGGGGAAACCACCGTTATAGCATACAATTGACCAGTCATGGCTTTTGGCCATGACTAGATGAATTTTTATAGCCAGACAGCTATTTTTGCCATGTTCTATTACTCCGCCCCACCCCTATAGCACACTTGTTTACAAGTATGGGTGGTGTTTTCCCTCCAGGACTTCAACCCTAGAAAGTGGTGGGGAAGGACTGCTTGTGGTTTTGGCCCCTCCAAGATGGGGAACCATCTTCAGAGGGATACCATTCAAAGGAATCCTCTTTAGAGGAATCCCACTCCTCCCTACCAGGGTACAAAGTCCTTAGGCTCTTCAAAGGCGGGACAAACGAAGGGTTAGGTTCATGGTTACTGTGTGCTTGTACACACTGAGGACTCAAAAAGAAGTCTCTCTTCCAGGAGAAGATTTTCTCCATCCCCACTGACCACATTCACCTTCCAATAGTCTAAAGCTAGGCACACACGGGTAGATTTGTAAAAAGATTTGAGTACAATCAATCAATTTGCGCGGTCACGTACAATCCTACCAGTGTTTGCTGCCCTTCGAGCGGGAGCAATAGAGCCCGCTCTAAGAACCTCGATTGAACGGGTTTCCAACATGTTGGAAAACCCAGTTCAATCTCCAATACTTAACATGAAGAAGAATCTTCATGTAAAGTATAGGAAAAGCCGACTCTGCCTTCTTCACACCGCCTGGGCTCAGGCAGACCTGACAGCCGAAGACGGCAGTGTGAAGGGGGCGGAGTCAGCATTCTTCATCTGGCTGCTGTACGGGGAGAGAGGCTGGATAGATTTCTGCTCAGCTTCAAGCGTGAGTCCGAACAAGCCGGAGAGAACTCTGCTAGCCGGAGGTCTTCATTGAACGGTAATCGATGTGCCCATGTGGTGCACATTGATTTCCGTTCAATTGATCCCCGATCAATCACAGCGTGGTGACGTCACCACGCTGTGAATGATTGGGGGTCGATTGCACGGGAATCTACCCATGTATGGCTAGCTTTAGAGTTGACAAAAACCACCAGGGAGGTCTACACTGTGGGACACATGTTGAATGGCTTGACTATGTTTTCTCTCATGCTACAAACAGATAGTGGATTTGTCTAAAGCTCCATCTTCATGTAGATCATAGTACAACTCAGTCATTAGTGACATTGATCTGCTCTTGTTCTATGACTCTAAAGGCATTCATCCAAGTAGCTTTATGGGTTATTATGGGCGTCCGGAACATACGCCGGTATTTATAGCCGCACAGGAAACTCCTCTTAATCCATCCACCACGGAACAGTGACAGATGGTGTTGAAGGCCACACTTCATGAACGACATTGAGGTGCACATACTAGAAAGGACAACCAGTGTGAAGGACAATGGTCATCTACATACGAAGAACATTCATGTCTCTTCTATAGCTGCCCATAAACCTTTAGATCTCTCCTTCACAACTATGTAGTGCTGGGTCCTCTGTGATTGAACACAGGAAGACTTGATTGTTTAGAAAGTCCCTCACATTACATGGTTTTGGTAAAACAAAAGGAGATCTAAAGGAAATCTGACAGAGAAATCTAAAGGTGTATGGGGGACCCTAAAGCCCCCATTTTCTGTTCAATCAACAATATTTTTGAGTCAGGGAAATTAGTGATTGATTGTATGTTTGCCAACTGTAGTAACAGATATTTGA
>CM070036.1:1222643-1247491 GCA_036250615.1 Ptychadena robeensis | reverse complement strand
ATTTCGACTTTAACTTTGAACTTAATTTATGCAAAAACGGCATGTGCTAGAGCAAAACTTTTTGTTTTCACATGTTCCTCCAACCCCTCTGTACATCTCCAGCAATTTTAATGATGATACCATTTTTAGGGGCTTTGCAATCACCTCACAATTTAAGCAAATCGAAAAATTCAACCATCTCTTCTACATAGTACCATTGGATACAAATCGATCGACATACCAAGAAAACCCATTAGATACTTGAATGATTGATCACTTTTGGTCGAAAAATTTTACCATGTATGGCAACCTTAAGTGTTCCATTCCAAGTGGACCATCATAGTCCATTGAAAGACTATCCCATGAATCATTATGGTCATCCTCTCTCAGGCAAGAGCAAGCAATGTGTTTTGTAGAGATGGTCGAATTTTTCGACTAGCTGACTCTGTGAGCTGATTATAAAGCCCCTGAACATGGTATCATCACCAAAATGGCTGGAGATGTAGAGAAGGGTTGTGGAAACATTTCAAAAAAAAAAGTGTTGCTCTAGCACATGGAGTTTTTGTATAAATTAAGTTAAAAAATAAAGTCGATATTCCAATTTTTCGAAATTTTTACTTGACTTTGAACTTCATTTGTGCAAAAGCTATTTGTGTTATTGACATACTTTTTTTTGTAGTATACCACCCAACCCTTCTCTACATCTCCAGTATGGTGATGATACCATGCTGAGGGGCTTTGCAATTAACACAAAATCGTTGAAATGGTTGAATTTAAAAAAAAAAAATTCGACCTTCTCTAGTGTTTTGTGGATCCAATGACAGCACAAGGCGGTGGAGGGATAGTCGGCGAAGGAGGACTAGAGATGGTCGAATTGTTTTTTGAAAAAAAGCCCATTTCGATGATTTCGACTTTATTGCAAAGCCCCTGAACATGGTATGATCACCAAATTTGCTGGAGATGTAGAGAAGGGTTGGGGGGTATACTACAAAAAGAAAGTATGGCTCTAACACAAATAGTTTTTGCACCAATGAAGTTCAAAGTCAAGTCAAAATTTCAAAAATTTCGACTTTATTTTTAACTTAATTTATGCACAAATTACATGTGTTAGAGCAAGACTTTTTTTTTTCAAATGTTCCCACAACCCGTCTCTACATCTCCAGCAATTTTGGTGATGATACCATGTTCAGGGGCTTTGCAATCAGCTCACAAAGTAAAGGCCCCCATACACGGGTCGGATTCCGACCGGATTCCGGGATGATCGATTCCGGGCGCGTGCACGCGAAACGATCGTGCCGGAATCGCGTACAGCCCACCTTGTCCGATCGTTCGCGTCCGATTGATCGGGGGCTCAGAATCAGATCCGACAGAGAACCAACATGTTGGTCTTTCTGATCCGATTCACCACACATCAGGGGGAGTTGCCATTTGGGAAGTAAGTGATCGGACACGGAATCGTGGGACAAGGTGGTATGCAGCGATCGGATACTCTTAATTGGCCGATTGATCGGAGCTCCGATTCCCGCTGAGATCGCCGGAATCGATCGGATAGGTGATCGATCGGCCATGGAATCCGACTGTGTATGGCTAGCTTTAGCAAGTTGAAAAATTCGACCATCTCTAGGGAGGACACTCTCCACAGGGGCTAGCTGGGTTTCTCTATAGATGGTGCACCAGACAGCCACCACAAAACTGGAAGACAATGCAATTATGACTTTGCATTTTTTTTAACATGGCAAACCAAGGAGATGAGTATGATTCCTTTATCAAAATAAAAAAAAAATACAAATGTAAAATTCAATAAAAGTTACCCTTGAGCTGGTATGATGGTGGTGTAACGCTCCACAATCCCAAAATAATATACTTACCTGGAATCCTATAAGAGATTCTATCTTTATTTGCCAGGTTTGAGGGGTTAACACAGTGTGCAATGTTGTGAGTGGCCACCGGGGGCGTTTATAATGGCTATAAATAGTTTTAAATAAAGCATATACAATACAATTTTTTTTCCCCTAAACATATCAAGCCGGAGTGAACAGCTCAACTCAGATTTGTAATGTATACATGTGACAGATGTGATCATCCTCTGCCAAGATATCGTTAATGACAATGATGCCAAGACAGACTGAAGTACGATCCAAAATGCATTTATTAATTTTCATGATTATATTCTATATCTGAAGTTATGCTTTAACTATATCACAACATCAGAGGAGTGTGGAGTGTGTCACCTATTTGATTCAAAGTTCTCCGGATATATTTTTGAAACTGGGGATCCATCACTCTTTAACTTCCTGAGCGTTTATCCTGAATATAACTGGGGATACGTTTGTCTACCCCGCAAACTTACCCCAAGCTACACTTACTAGGGTTACTCTCCTATCCCCAACGAGCGCAGGACGATGGAGAGTATCAGCACCATCGATGACAACAAAGAGAGGGGAGGGTGGCAGTGCCGTTGACCTCCATGTTATGGCTTTTTTCAGCAAATGATGCCAGGGATGTGAAGGAAGAGGGAAGGATAGCGATCATCCACCACCCCCTTCTGTTATGAGTTTAACCAATGGCCACCATCCGGACTCTTTGCTCCCACACTCCTTACTCCATCCTCCATCGGTCATATATTCTACTCAACCACCTCCCCTTTCTGTTATGAGTTCCACCAATGGCCACCATTCGTACTCCTTGCTCTTACACTCCTTACTCCATCCTTCATGGGTCATAAATTCTACTCAACCACCATCCCCTTCTGTTATGAGTTCCACCAATGGCCACTATCCTTATTTATTGCTCCCACACTCCTTACTCCATCCTCCAGTAGTCATATATTCTACTCAACCACCACCTCCTTTTGTTATGAGTTACACCAATAGCCACCATCCTTACTCCTTGCTCCCACACTCCTTACTCCATTGGTCATATATTCTACTCAACCACCACCCCTTCTGTTATGAGTTCCACCAATAGCCACCATCCTTACTGCTTGCTACCACACTCCTTACTCCATTGGTCATATATCCTACTCATCCACCACCCCCTTCTGTTATGAGTTCCACCAATGGCCACCATCATTATTTCTTGCTCCCACACTCCTTACTCCATCCTCCATTGGTCATATATCCTACTCAACCACCACCTCCTTTTGTTATGAGTTACACCAATAGCCACCATCCTTACTCCTTGCTCCCACACTCCTTACTCCATCCTCCATCTAAAGCGCGTCGCCGATTGTGCCCGTGGACCCGCCCATAGACATGAATGGATACGTTTAAAGATTTTTGAACGTGTCCCCATTAATTCTCTATGGGGCAATTGGGCGCAATCATAATCGTGCCAGAACGCTCCCAAAAACTTGCCATAAAAATTGCTAGCGATCACCACCGCGCAGTTAGAATTGCGGAAGATCGCCAAAGTGGGGACAAACAAAGAATGTAATACATATTTAAGTACATAGTGAACAATGAATATATGCTATGATATCATGGACTGGCTGACATATATGTTTATGTGTAGAATATGGATTTGTACAGAATAGCACAGAAATGATAAATAATGCGCAAGTACATATGTGTAATTTGTGATGTTGTATATGTTGTAGAGAAGCCCAAGCGGGCGAAACGTGTCAGGATGGCTGTACAAAATAAGACCAATGACCCATTGGATGGCCCTCTTGGACAACCAGTGTATATGTTCAATTGTGTTTTATATTTTAATGCTTTTATTCAGATTTTTTTTTACATGGTTCTGAAGTTAGACAAATAAAGAAATTTTATAATATCATATGTTGGATAAATCGCTATTTAATTATGTATGATTAAGTGTTTTGTGCCTTAGAAACCGTATTAGCAGCACTGTGGAGGCAATTGGCCAACACTATTTGTAATTTTTTTGAAATACCGTATATACTTGTGCGTAAGCTGAATTTTTCAGTCCAAAAAACGGACTGAAAAAGCTCTCTTTGGCTTATACTCGAGTCAGGGTCAGAGTCCACTCTTTTGTCCCGGGTTGCAGAATCTGAGGCACTGGTGTTCTGTCAGCAGCCTCTGTGAAGCTCTGTGTTGCAGACACCAGCTGATGTCATTAAAACAAACTCCACACTGCCATCTAGTGGCCGGTTACTGGTGTTTCTAATGGAAAATAAGTTTCCATTCCATAATAACAATAAAGATTTTTAAATGGAAACCTATTTTCATGTTTGAATCATAAGAATTGCAGTAAAAAACCTGTCCTGTAATAACAATACACCTTGATTGATATTGATGATGCGGCACTAAGATTCACCTGTTTGATTCATTCCTAGGGGCGATGCTGCTTTCTCTATATTGTTCTCATTTAGAAAGCTCCACTATGTGACTTTGCATTTCCCTCCCTTGGCTTATTCTTGAGTCAATATGTTTTACCAGTTTTTGTAGACAAAATTAGGTACCTCGGCTTATACTCGGGTCAGAGTCCCACTTACCTGTCTGGGTGTTCGCTGGTCTCCCTGCAGGTGCCGACACCCTCTGTGAACGGTCCGATGCGTTCCTGAGATCGGTTGGTGAAAAGTAAACAAACTTAAATGCCAGCGCCATCTAGTGAACTATTTCTTTTTTTTAAGTGGAGATGGGGGAATTTCATTTTGAAAACTCCACTACTTATGATTCAAATATGAAAATAAGTTTCCATTGTATTGGTCCCAAGAATAATAATAATAATAATTATAATAATAATAATAATATTAATAATAATAATAATAATAATAATAATAATAATTATAATAATAATAATAATTATAATAATAAAAAAGACTTTTTTAATGGAAACTTATTTTCATATTTGAATCATAAGAAATGCCTGTTCTCATTTAGAAAACTCCACTCTCTGACTTTGCATTTCCCATCCTTGGCTTATATTCGAGTCAATATGTTTTCACAGTTTTTCTAGATAAAATTAGGCACCTCGGCTTATACTTGAGTATATTTTCTTTGCTCAGCAAGTTAAATAGAAAAATAAGGTTCCATACACTGGCAATGTATGAGAAAAAGGGGGTTTCTGAGGAATCTCTCTTTTGCTCAATAAATTTCAGCCAGAAACATGATTTGTTAGTTTTTAACCCGAGGGTTATAATTTATTCAATTTATAATATATATGTAATATCCATTCAGTGCTGGGTAGCACACATTGCTTTTGATACAACACAATTTGTCCTTTATGCAATAAGGGGACAAAAAGAGGACCTCCTACACATGGTGATCCCCGCTTTCCCCTTATACAGTTTTATAAAAACCAAAGAGACCACACCATCGCTGGGGGGTCAAAAGAAGGAAAGAGTGAAGTGGGGTAAGGCACGGGAATAAGATAATTGCTCGCTGTGAGTAGGGGGGGGGGGTAAGCGGCGAAACATAAAACGCAAAAGAAAAGAGATCAGTGGTATTAGAGAATGAAAAGAAGAGCGAGGGAGTAATACAAAAGAGATTAAAGAAAGTTAATGTTTGAAGTTGAGGAATATAGTATAAGGAAGATCGGGTAAGTGCAAATCTGCTTTGGCAAGGTAGATGGGACTGAGAGAGAACTCGTATGAGACCAAAGACAAAATAAATAAAATCGTCAAGGATAACAGTTTGTTGTGAATCTAGTCAGGGTGCACATACGCCTACCAGTATGACGTAGGGTATGCGTACCCCAATGTAGGGTGGTCTTCCCTAACTGTCTTACCTCACTGTCCTAAGACTGCATCAACTTCGTGCATGGACCATACCTGTGAACATGATTGATCCTTCAATCACGCCCGCCTCCCATACAAATCCCTGCCTCCCCAGCTGGATTTGTCACATGTAATAGACCACAGTACAACCCACCTTTTAAAACCCCATATGCATCACACCTCAAGTATTTGTTAACCACCCCAGACTCATCACACTCAGTAGTGTGACCCCCCCAGATCCTATACCCCTCAGTACGTGTGCATCCCCCAGATATCATCAACTCAATTATGTGACCCCGATCTCATAACTCATTAGTTTAACCCCAGATCTCATACCTCGTAGTGATGATCCCCATATCTCTATAACTCATTAGGGTTGACCCCCAGAATCCCTACTCAGTAGTGTACCCCCCAGATCATCAATCCCCTCAGGAGTGTGACAACCCAGATCTCATACCTAGTCAGTGTGACCACCACCCCCAGATCCCTCTACCTCAGTATGGACCCCCATCTCATACCTCGTAGTGGGACCCCCAGATCTCATACCCTCAGTAGTGTGACCCCCCCAGATCTCATACTCGTATTGTGACCCCCGCCCACCCCATATCTCATACCCTCAGGTAGTGTGACCCACTAGATCTCTACCTCATAGTGTGGACCCCCAATCTCATACTCAAGTGTGACCCCCCCCAATCTCCATACCTCATAGTGGTGACCCCCCCAGATCCATACCTCATTAGTGTTACCCCCAGATCTCATACCTCGAGTGTGCCCCCGATATCATTTGGAACCCCAGATCTCATACCTCAGTATTTGATCCCAGATCTCATAACTCATATGGTTACGCCCATATCTCATACCTCAGTAGTGTGACCCCCAATCTCATACCTCGTGTGGGCGCCCGAGCTCATCCTATAGATGCGACCCTCCAGATCTCATACCTCATATACAACCTTACATTCTGGTTCGTAACTCCCTCCTGAGACTACCTACGTCGGAATGTCATCCTTTCATGTCATATTTCTCTAGCTGTCACACAGTGCTTTTCTCTTTTAGGTTTTACTCTTCATCATGCCTACTCTGACTTTCATCCCCCCAGAATCTCCACACCACTAAGGGGCCCCAGACTAACCTTCAGAATTTCTTTCTCTGTCATATTTCCGTTTAGATCTCCTTTTGTTTACCACACCATGTATATGAGGGACTTCTAACCATCAAGTTCTACCTGTGTTCAATCAGAGGACCGGGCACTACAATAGTTGTTGGTAGATCTAAATATTCTGACATAGAGATCTGAATGTGTATGGCCAGCTTTAGAAGACCGATCTTTTTTGTTTGGATATCAATTTACATTCCAGAGTCTCTTCTACTCTCTCCCCTCAGTGGCCCCATTGGCTGGGACATCTGGCATTGGCAAGATTGCTGATCCTCACCTTCCGCCCCCAGTTTGCCAGGCTGATTGCTAGTGCTAAGGCTACATTTACCCAACACGTCCCTACTTTGGCGATCCTCTTTTCATCAACCCTGTATTGGAGATCACCTCATGCCATGTGAACAGAGGATACTCTGGGCAGTTATGTGTATGTGCTCCGACCGGACCCTCACATGCATTGTGGAACTAGCATAAAACCAACCCCCATACACCTTAAGATCCATCCATACATCTCCATTAGTATCTCCAACAACTGGTGTAGTATGTGTCCCCTTCCGATAAATCCATAGTGATTTGAGGTATTATCACACTGCGATGTGTGCCCGGGTCCTCCTGATAGCACCCATAGATGATTGAAGGTATATATCACTGCTATTTAGTGCCGGGTTCCCATCCCTGATAGAACCCATCGTGATTGGAAGATATTATCACTGCTATGAATGGCCCGGTGGTCTCCCTGATAGAATACATAGTGATATGGAATATATATATCACTGCTATTTAGTGTCCGGGGCCTCCCTGATAGAATACATGTGATTTAAAGGTAATATATCACTGCTATGTATTTCTGGGTCCTCCCTGATAGAAATACAATGAATTGGAAGGTATATACAATGCTAGTAGTGCCGGGTCCTCCATTATAGAATACATAGTGATGGGATGTATATATCACTGCTATGTGTGCCGGGTCCTCCCGATAGAATACATAGTGATTGGAAGGTATAGTGTACCACTGCTATGTAGTGCCGGGTCCTCCCTGAAGAATACTGTGATGGAAGGTTATATCACTGCTTGTAGTGCGGGTCCCTCCCCTGATAGAATACATCAGTGATTTGAGGTACTATTCACTGCTATGTAGGCCGGGGTCCTCCCGATAGAAACATTGTTATTGCATGTGAAATACACTGCTATGTAGAGCCGGGTCCTCCCTGATAGAATACATAGGATTGGAAGTATATTCCGGCTATGTAGTGGCCCGGGTCCTCCCCTGATAGAATACATAGTGATTGGAAGGTATATTCCTGCTATGTAGTGACTGGTCCCTCACCTTAGAGAATACATAGTGATGGAATTTACTATATCACTTCTATGTAGTGTGCCGGGTCCTCCTGATAGAATCATAGGGTTGGCAGGTATATATCCACTGCTATGTAGTGCTGTGTCCTCCCTGATAGAAACATAGTGATGGGAATCTATATATCACGCTATGTTTGCGGAGTCCTCCCTGATAGAAATACACAGTGATGGAAGGATTAGAAGCCCTCATACATGGTTTTGGTAGAACAAAATTTGAAATGTACAAACTTGTATGGAAAGATTGTCATGTGTATGGGAGGCTTAAGTCATATTTCAGGCTTCCATTGTGTTCATGTCCCCTGAGCTCCGTTAACATAACGAGGCTTGACTGATCTGTAGACATCCCTGTCATAGCCCATTGCCTGTTCAACGCGGGATTTTGCGCGTTGGACTGGGGCTATAGCCTTAAGGTTAGCCATCCGCTTTTTAACCAGATTGTAGTTAGAAGTATTTCTAATTTTAGGTTTGTACATTAATGACATTTTAATCACTGGCATTTTCCCTTATGAATAGCCCTGCATGCCGGTCAGGGTGCCATTGATGTCAGATAATCCCCTGTGGGTTACTTCACTTCCCATATATCACAGCAACAATTAGATACCAGCAGTGGGGTGATACGAGTTTGGCAGCGCACAGCAACCTTTCTCCCCAACAAGAGCCTGCATCATCACTTTGAGCCAGACAGCTTGGCAGGAGCTGAGAGATGTATGGTAAGGTTTATAACCGAAGGATATTTCCAGATAACTTTCAGCTGCGTATGTTTTCTACATGGCGGCAGTTCAGGGTCGATGTCTCCACTATTCAGTTAAGTGAATAAAGTTGATTAAAAGTTGCAATGCGGCCTCCGGTAAATAAACTAAAAGCCTAGTCACACATGGGTTAGATCTGTAAAAGATTCTAGTACAATCGGAAACTCTCCTTCACAGTGATTGTACTTTATCGTTTACAACCTACCCGTGTGTGCGTTCCCTTCAATAGAGCCCGCTCGAAGAAACTCGATTGAATGGGGTTCCAACAGTGAAAACGATGAGTCTCCATGAAGTATTGGAGCAGCTAGCTGCTGCAGCCTGGGCCCGCTGTCAGTGCGCAGGGGCGGGCCACTGTCTCTCCCCTGATCTGTGAGAGGCAGGCTGCCTTCTGCCAGCTCGCAAGCCCGTGTTTTGATTCACACATGCTCGAGCTGGGAATGGGTCCCCATTGAATGGTATCATTTGGTCCCCTGATGTGCACATTGCTTTCCGTTCATTGATCCCTCAATCACAGGTGGGTGGGGTTGCCTAGCTTAAGCCAAGTCCGGTAGTCGATTTTTATATCATAAGAAGGACAAGTGTAAGAACCTGAGCAGCTTATTTCTGTGTCTTAAGGGTGTTTGGGCATCAACCAATAAATGATGAGCTGTGAGAAATTTCAATAAGTTGGCCCAAACAAGTGGTCATTGATTGGTTTGATTGTGTATGGATGCCAAAGCATTAAAGAAATCAAACCACAAAAACAACTACACAACAAAAACAAACCGAAAACAACAGACCAACACAACACCACACCCAAAGACAGAGATAGATGACTAGGGAAGCAAGGGTTGGGAACTTTCATACATAGACATGAATCCTATCTACCATATTAATCACTAGACATGTATCATATATCCACACACCAATCATACAGAGACAGTATCATATTCATACACACCACTCATACAGAGACATTATCATATATACACACACCAATCTACTAGAGCCGTAATCATATATCACACACCAATCATACAAGAGACCTGTATCATAACCCCAAACCATCATACAGATACTGTATCATATATACCAACACAAAAAGAAAAAATCATCAAGAGACATTATCATATACACCACCAATCATACAGAGAATGGTATCCTATACAAACACCAATCATACAGAGACATGTATCATATAGTACACACACCAATCGAACAGAGGGCCCATGCAGTCTATATACACACACCAATCATACAGAGACAAGTATCATTTTCAATCACACCACCATACGAGACATTTATCCTATATATACACACACACCAACAATACAGAGACATTTCATATATACACACACCAATCATACATAGACAATGTATCATATTACACACACACCAATCATACAGAGACCATGTTCCAATATATACACCAACCAATCATAACGAAACATGTAATCATATATCCACACACTAAGCATCGAGAAATGTCCATATATCACCACCATCAACAGAGACCCTGCTCCATATATACAACACCATCATACAGAGACATGTCTCATCTAACACACAACCAATCATACAGCGACCATGTATCATTATACACCTCAATCATACAGAGACATGTATCATATATACACACACCAATCCTACAGAGACATGTATCATATATACACCACCAATCATGCAGAACATGTAGATATATACACCCACCAATCATACATAGACAGTATCATCTAACCCACACCAATCATAGCAAGAGACATGTATCTTATACCACACCAATCATACAGAGACTGTTCATATAGACACATACAATCATACAGAGACATGTATCATATACACACACCAATCATAACCTGACATGTATCATATATACCACACCATCATACATATAAGACCACCACCCACGTAACACAAACACAACATACTCTTACTGTCTGCAGCCTGGTTGCTCATGGTTGGCTTCCCCTGCGTGTCCCTCCCGCAGCCCCCGAGCTTCACCCACCCCCCTGTAATGCCACTCGACGCCCCCCATTTTGGGAACCACTGGTTTAGCTGGACATTTTTTGCAAACTTAAATGCAACTAAATATCCATAGGGCAGATCTCACACATAACTTCCAGTATTATTGTGAGCATTAGCCCATTCACATGTTACTGATCAAGTCTGGGTGTGGTGGCATTGGTGATGAGCAGCATTGCAATAATCGAATTCCGTGACATTTCACAAATTATTTCTCCAATAAAGTAATGCTCATTTATTCAAAATCTGCTGTCCATTATTACGACAATGTGTTGTCAACGGCGCTCTATTGGCAGAATGTGCAATATCATCTGCATGTTTATCACCACATGAACAACACGCAATAGAGTAATTCTTGCGGAAATGGGCACCTTGTACAGCGCATAATGGCAAACACAATATTTGGGTTTACTAAAGCAACCCCCTACAACCTTTAGATTCCTTCATCACAAGTTTCCTCAGTCTACCAACAACTATGTAGTATAAGTTACTCCCTGATAGAATACTAGTGATTGGAAGGTATATATCACACTGCTATAGTATGCTGGGGGTCCTCCCTGATTAGAATACATAGTAATTGAATTTTATCTCCTATTATGGTATTGTTGGGTCCTCCCTTATAGAATACATAGTGATTGGAATGTATATATCCCTGCTTGCTATGTAAGTGCCGTGTCC
The DNA here is from genome assembly GCA_036250615.1 of Ptychadena robeensis. Classification (NCBI taxonomy): domain Eukaryota; kingdom Metazoa; phylum Chordata; class Amphibia; order Anura; family Ptychadenidae; genus Ptychadena; species Ptychadena robeensis. Next base: position 1,235,892 of record CM070036.1, on the reverse strand, counting down.
TCCTGTTGAATACTATAATTGGCAGGTATATATCACTATTAGGTAGTGGTTGGGTCCTCACTGATAGAATAACTGTGATTGGGAGGTATATATCACTGCTATGTAGTGCCGTGTCCTCCCTGATGACTACATAGTGATTGGTAGGTATATATGTGTGGGGCTGGGTCCTCCCTGAATCGAATACATAGTTATTGGAGGGTTATATCACTGCTATGTTTGTCCGGTCCTCCCTGGTAGATACATAGTGATCTTGTAGGTGATATATCACTGCTAGTGCGCCCGTCTCCTCCGTGATAGATACTAGTGATTGGAAGGTATATATTCACTGCATGTAGTGCCCGGTTCCTCCCTGATAAATACTGTGATTGGAAGGTATTTCACTGCTATGTCAGTCCGGGTCCTCCCTGATAGAAATACATAGTGATGGGAAGGTATATATCCTGCTATGTAGTCCCTGGGGTCCCTCCCTGATCATATAGTTATTGGAAGGTATATATCAGCCATGTAGTGCCCCGGGTCCTCCCTGATAGAATCCTAGTGATAGGAATGTATATCTCAACTGCTATGTAGTGCCAGGTCCTCCCTGAAAGATACCTAGTGATTGGAAGAGTAAATATACTGTCTATTTAGTGCCTGGTCCTCCCTTATGGAATCATAGTATTGGAAGGTATATATCACTGTCTCATGTAGAATAGTGACCTCCCTGATGAAATACATAGTGATTGGAGGGTATATGTCCCTGCTATGTAGTGCCGTGTCCTCGCCTGATAGATACAGATTGATTGAAGGTATAATCACTGGTTGTATGGCCAAGTCCCCATTATAGATTTACAATCTTGATTGGAGGGTAGATACCTGCTATTTAGTGCCCCGGGTCCTCCTGCAGAATACAGAGTGATTGGAGGGTATATATCAGCTGCTCGGTGTAGCTGCCTGCCGGGTCCCCCTGATAGATACATAGTGATTGGAAGGTAGTCATTCCACTGCATGCTAGATGCAGGCCTCGCTCGTCCTCGACTGAGACATAGTGATGGAGCGGGATATATGCACTCCGTCATATGAGCTGCCGGCGTCTCCGCTGATAGAACTACCTAGTGGATTGGAGGTATATATCGTCTGCGAGCTGCGGGTCGCCGTCCCCTGATAGATACATAGTGATTCGGAAGCGGTATGTAGCACTGCTATGTTGTGCGCGGGTCCTCCCTGATAGAATACTCAGGTGCTTGCGAGGTATATATCACTGCTAGCTGCTGCTAGGCGCCCGCCCGGATAGAATACCGTAGTGATGGAGGGTAGATATCACTGCTATGGAGTGCCGGTGCCCTCCCTGATAGACATGCCTAAGGATTGGAAGGTTATAACACTGCTATGAGTGCCGGGGTCCTCCCTGCAGTGAATACACAGTGATTGGAAGGTATATATCACTGCCTATGTCGTGCCCGGCGTCCTCCGCACTAGAACACATGCGTGATTGGCGAAGGGTATTATCACTGCTATGTAGTGCCGGGGTCCTCCCTGATAGAATACCATAGTGATTGGAGCCGTATATATCCTGCCTGTAGTGCGCGGTCCCCTCCCTGATAGATACATAGTGATGGCGACGCCGCTAATATCCTGCTATGTCGTGCCGGGTCCTCCCTGCATGCGGACCACATGTGATGGAAGGATATATCACTGCTATGTAGTGCCGGTCCTCCTGAGTGGAATAAATAGTTGATGGAAGGTATATAATCACTGCTTGGTATGCCGGTCCTTCCTGATATAATACTAGTGATTGGAAGAGGTAAAAGGTCCTCATATTACTGGTTTTGGTAAAGACAAGTTGTTGTCAGATTGCATGGTAATTGTAATGTGGTGTATTGGGGGCTTAAGAGATAGATCTATATTCGAGATCGTCAAGATATTTGAAGTGCCGATATTTCGCAATGTGTTTGACATATTCTCGCTCACGTCAGTGGCAATACACCTTCCCCCAGAAGTCCTACATTCCCCTAGCGATGACACCTATACTATTCCTCATCTGCTCATCCTAATGCATCTCTCATAGTGAAACAAGGGAGCAAGCAGCACCACGCATGTCTGAAGGCAGAGCCTGTTAACCATGGCTATGGGGGGGGGTAAGCCATTATACTGTGGCTATATGAGGCACTATGTTAGTCCCTCTTGCTCACGTAGCACTTGAAGCAAGTCTTCAGCAACTGGTCAGAAAGTATAGTGACACTACATGCGTGGCCTTTATTTTAATGAGATGGTATAGGCCAGTGGACAAATATAACATGGGCTGCATTGGCCCCAGTGCCAACAGTTGGACATCTTGTTTTAGACTGTGAATTTATGGACGATTTTTAGCTGGGGAATTTCCATGGAGTCCTTGGCTCATTACCCCCAACTCCTGTAGGCAGTGCCGTTCTAGCCTATGAAAGGGGGAGGGGCTTGTTTGCCATAACTGTAACTCTGACGCGGGGGGGGGGGGGCTGTGAAGTAAAGGAGCTCACCCATACACGCAGCTTGCTATCTATCTATCCCATATCTATCTATCCTATATCTTCCTTCTATCTATCTATCTATCGATCTATCTCTCTTCTTCTAATCCCCTATCTATCCCCATATCTATCTATCTATCTATCTATCTCTCTATCTATCTCTCTATCTCTCTATCGATCTCTCTATCTATCTATCTAATCCCATATCTATTTCCCATATCTATCTATCTATCTATCTATCATCTATCATCTATCTATCTATCTATCTATTCTAATCTACCCACCCCACCCCCCCACCCCCCCCACCACCCAACCCCCCCCCCCCCCCCCCCCCCTCCCCCACCACCCCCCCCCACCACCCCCCCCCCCCACACCCACCCCCAGCCCCCACCCCCCCCCCCCCCACCCCCCCCCCCCCCCCCCCCCACAACCCCCCCCCCCCGCCCCGGCCCCCCACCCCCCCCCCACACCCCCCCCACCACCCCCCCACCCCCCCCCCACCCCCCCCCCACCCACACCCCCCCCCCCCCCCCCCACGCCCCACCCCCCCCCCCCACCCCCCCCGCCCCCCCCCCCCCCCACCCCCACCCCCCCCCCCCCCCCCCACCCCCCCCACACCCCCACCCCCCCCTCCCCACCCCACCACCCCCCCCCCCCCCCCCCAGCCCCACCCCCCCCACCCCCCCCCCCCCCCCCCCCCCCTCCCGCCCCCCCCGGCCCCCACCACCACCCCCCCCCCCCCCCCCCCCACTCCCCCAGCACCCCCCCCCACCCCCTCGACCCCCCAATCCCCCCCCTCCCACCCCCCCACCCCCCCTCCCCCACCCACCCCCACCCCCCCCCCCCACCCCCCCCTCCCCCCCCCCCCCCCCCCCCCCCCCCCCCCCCCCCCCCCCCCCCTCCCACCCAACCACCCCCCCCCCTCCTCCCCCACCCCCCCGCCCCCCCCCCCCCCCCCCCCCCTGCCCCCCACCCCCCCCCCCCCCGCCCCCACCCCCCCCCCCCCCCCCCCCCCCCCCCCCCCCCCCCCCCCCCCCCCCCCCCCCCACCCCCCCACCCCCCCCCCCACTCCCCCCCCCCCCACTCCTCCCCCCCCCCCCCACCCCCCCCACCACCCCCCCCCCCACCCCCCCCCCCCACACCCACCATCCACACACCCCTCCCCCCACCCCCCCCCCCCCCCCCCTCCCACCCCCACCCCCCCCCCCCCACCCCCCCCCACCCCACCCCCACCCCCCCCCCCCACCCACCCACCACCACCTCCCCCACCCCCCCCCCATCCCGCCCCACCCTCCCCCCCCCCCCCCCCCCCCACCCACCACCCCCCCTCCCCCCCCCCCCACCCCACCCCCCCCCCCACACGCCCCCCTCCCCCCCCCACCCCACCCCCCCCCTTCCTTCCACCCCCCCACCCCCCACACCCCCACCACCCCCCCCTCCACACCCCCCCCCCACCCACCCCCCACTCACCCTTCACCCCCCCCCCCCCCTCCCCCCCCCCACCCCCCTCTCCCCCACCCCCCCCCCCCCCCCCCACCCCACCCCCCCCCCTTCTCCCCCCCCCCCCCCCCCCCCGCCCCCCCCCCCCCCCCACCCCCGACCCCCCCCCCCCCCCCCCCCCCCACCCCCGCCCCCCACCCCCTGCCCCCACCCCCCACACCCCGCCCCCCCACCCTCGTCCCCCCCCCCCCCCCAACCCCCCCCCCCCATTCACCCCCCCCCCCCACCCCCCCACCCCCCTACCCCCACCACACCCCCCCACCCACCCCACCACCCCCCCCGCCCCCCCCCCCCCCCCCCCCCCCACCCCCCCCCCCCCCACCCCCCCCCCCCCCCCCCCCCCCCCCCCACCCCCACCACCCCCCGACCCCCCCCCCACCCCCCCCCACCCCCCCCACCCCCCCCCCCCGCCCACCTCCCCCCCCAACTCCCCCCCCCCACCCCCTACCACCCCCCCCCCCCCCCCCCCCCACCCCACACCACCCCCCCACCCACCCCCCCCGCCTCACCCCCCCCCCCCCCCCCCCCATACCAACCCCCCCCCCCCCCCCCCCCCCCCACCCCACCCCCCCCCGCCTCCCCCCCACCCCCCCCCCCCCCCCCCCCCCCCCCCCCAACCCACCCCCCTCCCCCACCCCGCCCCCCCCCCCCCACCCTCCACCCCCCCCCCCCCCCACCACCCCCCCCCCCACCCCCCCCCCCCCCCCCGCCCCCCCCCTCCCCCACCCCCCACCCCCCACCACCCCCCCCCCCCCCCCCCACCCCCACGCCCCCGCCCCTCGCCCCCCCCCCCCCCCCCCCCCCCCCCCACCCCCCCCCCCCCACCCCCCCCCCCCCCCACCCACCCCCCCCACAACCCAACCCCCACTATAATCTATCTATCTATCGATCTATCTTTCTATCTATCTATCTATCTATCTATCTATCTATCTCTCTATCTATCTATCCATTCCATATCTATCTATCTATCTATCTCTCTATCTATCTATTATCTATCTATACTAGCTATCTATACCTTCCCGTATCTATCTATCTATCTATCTATCTAATCTGATCTATCTATTCCTATCTATCTCTCTTATCTATCCCTTCTTTATCTATCTATCTATCCTCCCGTATCTAGCTATCTATCTACTATCTGATCATCTTCTATCTATCTATCTATCTATCTATCTATCTATCTCTCTTCTATCTATCTATCATCTATCTATCTATCCGATTCCATATCTATCTACTCTATCTATCTAATCTATCTATCTATCTTATCTATCTATCTATCTCTCTCGCTATCGAATCTATCTATCTTCTATCTCTCTTCTAAAAAAATTCTATCTCATCTATCTATCTATCTATCTTTTCTCTCTCTGCTCCTTTCCGACAGGGGTAACCGTGCCCTATGCTCACACGCATATTCCGCTAGCAGGAGATCAGCCCTGTGGTAATCTTGGCGCACAGTGGAGGCCTAATGTGGTTAGATGCGGTGGGAAATGCTCGCTGGACCACCGTGAAACTTTGTGATTAAAACTTATTTCTTCTTGGCTTCCCACTACATCAAATGAGAAGAAAAGTACGGGCAAGTGGAAAGAGGAAGACTGCTTCCCAACCCAATCGGGGTTCCTTCTACTCCAACCCATTGCATAGAGGATGTAGACACACACAAGATTGGTCACACGGACTGGTTGTAACTGTGGGACACGCGTCCGTATGCCTTCTGGCATTTGAGTCGTGTGTTGTACTGGATCACACTTCCAGCCAGCACTAGAAGGAATACAATGGCGTCACTCAGCACCAGTACTCCCGTACATGTGCCGGAAAACAAGGACACATCGTTCAAATCCCATATGAACATGCGGGCGGCACCGGGGTCCAAATCCTCCCCAGACTTATAAGACCAGGTAGGTCCCCCCCTGGCAGGAGACATGGGTCAACTCGTTTTTTTGTGTAGTAATATCAGAGAAATTGATAAAATGGTTTAACTCACTTCAAATGTGTTCTCGTGATCTAGACAGGGCGTGTATAATGCAGGGAGTGGGTATAACCCGGGCGGGTTATATACAGGGCGTGAATATATCCGGGCGTGGTATATCAGGGAGGGGTATATACAAAGGATGTGGTATCTACAAGGTGTGGTATTACAGGGCGTGGTATATACAACAGGGCTGGTGTATACAGGGAGTGGTATACGGGCGTGGTATATGCAGAAGGGCCGTGGTATAATGCAGGGAGTGGTATATACATGGTTTTTTAATGGACAGGCGTGGTATATACCGGGGAGTGTATAAACAGGGCAGATATTACAGGTCGTGATATATACAGGGCGTGTATATACAGGGCGTGGGCTATACGGGTGCGTGATCCTATACAGGGCGTGGTTATACAGGGCGTGTATATACATGGGTGGTAATACAGGGTGTGATCTCATAACAGGGCGTGGTATATACAGGGGTGTTGTATATGTACGGGTCGTGGTATATACAGGGTGTGATAGATACATGGCGTGGTATATAACAGGGTGTAGATATATACCAGGCGTGGTATAATACAACAGGGCGTGTATCTACAGGGCTGATATCTCAGGGCTTGGTATAATACAGAGCGTTATATATCCCGGGAGTGGTATATACCAGGGGTGTGGTATCTACAGGCGTTGTGATATATACAGGGGAGTGGTATATCAGTGCGATGGTATATCCCGGGCGGATATATACAGGGACGTGTATATACAGGGCGTGGTTATATACAAGGGCATGGGTATATACCAGGGCCTGTAAATATAGGGTTGGTGGTATCTACAGGGCGTGGATATACAGGAGGCCTGTTAATATAGGGCGTGGTCAATATACAGGGCAAGGTATAATACAGGGTGTGATATTACAAGATGGTGATCTATACAGGTGTGATATATGCCGGGTGATATATCAGGAGGAGAGCGTGGTATAACAAGGGTGATATATCAGGGGTGATAATATACAGAGGTTGATATATACATGGCGTTGTTTATACAGAGGGTTGATATATACAGGGTGTGATCTCTACAGAGGGGTGATATAACAGGGGGTAGATATTACAGGGCGTGATATATACAGGCGGTGGTATATACAAGGCGTGATATATACAGGGGTGATAATTTAAGGGTGTTGATTATACAGGGGGTTATATATACAGGCGTGATATATACAGGGATGGTATAACAGTATCAGGGGCGTGAGATTCGCTCCTAATCCCCCACATTCTCTTTGTTAGGGTGTATGAAACGCCTTAAGCCCACATACATTTTAGATGTGGTCAATCTGCCCAACCTCCCGTAAAAATCGTCCAGACACCCCTTGTGTCCGCCTAGACGCCGCAGGGGAGACTATACGCCTAACTCTTGAAATCAATAACCCAAAAACCAACGCCGATAGGATTAGTGAAACGTGGGACAGTTTCGAAAATGGAGGAGGTAGAAATGGAAAGGAGGATATTCGGGGGTCAGTAGAGTTGAGAAAGCGAGAGGTTCGGGAGCTGGGGGGTGGACTTTGGGAACATACCGTAGCTTTCCTCTGTGTATAATTGAATAGGTAGTGGACATGAATTTCGAGGAGCGGGAGATTTTCCTCGTTCTTCACGTCATTCCCACCCCGCCACTTTGTATAGTCTGGGCCGTTTTTGTACACGGATGTTGCAGTTTAAAATCAATGAACCGATCCTTTTTAAATGCGTTCCTTCATGTTGATGACCGCGATCAGGGCGACCCACCCGTGGCCCCCATCAAATGGCACGCGGCCAATTCCCCTGACGCTTCCATAGCGCTTGAAGGACTAGAAAAATCACGTCTCCATCCATGTCAATCCTTAAAACCGGTCCCATTCACCTCAATCTAATGGCGTGATATAGCAAGCCAGGAGTGGGGGGTGGTACAGGACATCTGACCCCCCCCCCCCACTTCCTGACCTGCAGGTCTGTGCCGCATTTTGAACCGGCTGGGTTCTATCAATTTCCCTGCAGTCAAACCACGGTGACAGTGGAAACCTGACCTTAGCCGTGGGTGGACGGGCGATATATTAGCCCTGATTGCACCCAAGACCTTAATGAGGGTAGCAAGGGGCATTTATTTTTTAATAGGTGGCATTTTTTTAAAACTTGCATGTAATCAATCGCCTGGTCATAATGTCCGATCACGTCAGTATTGCGCTCGATCGGTCACCCATGATCATGGGCAAGTGGAAACATATCCTAACGTCCCCATACACGTCTAGATTGTTCCTCAATCAACTTTTTTGGTTGATTGCATTGAAAATCTATCGCCAGCCGCATGTTTAGTTAGATCAGCTAAAACCATGAAAATTGGGGAAAAAAGTATTGAAAAATGATTGGACGTGCTGTAAAATTTTAATCGGTGTAGTGAACTGTATGACAACTTTCATTCATTCCCAAACAGTTGATCAACTGCTCGGCCTTTCCTTCCCCCAGTTGGCAAACTACAATCAATCACAGTTCCCCTGACCCCCAAAATGGTCTTTTTGAGTTGTTGAACAGAAACATCTAGACGTGGTATGGGGGGGCCTGGTTTACTCTCCCCCCACCCCCCTTGGTAGCTTGTCGCTAGCAATGACCGCTTCTCCATAGAACATTGCACCACCCCTGTGAATGGGTCCGTTTGACCCCCCAGGGGGCCCGACCGCCACGCTTGCGCACCACTGCCCTAAAACCCTTCTAATTCTTGATGTTACGATGTTTTTCCAACGTTTTTGTTTTCTCCCTCTTATTCCCCCGTGAAGGTCCCCCCACGTGGACACGATCGCCTATAGAGGCGTTCAGCCCGCTTGGGTCCATGGCCCCATCTTGGGAGCGGAGCGCGAAACCCCATCCCCGGCGTGCCGGCCGTGAACAAGTTCGAGCCCGCGCCTTTTCCCACCGCGACTCGGAAAAAGCCCGTGCGGCGATTGTGGCCGCGGAGTTACTGATTTTTGACTAGAGTTGTCCCTGACCCTGAGAAGCAGGCACTTAGAGGGGGGGGGGGGGGGGGGGAGGGGGGTGGACATGGTGCTTCCTATGAGCCCCCGGCCCCCCCCGGGGGTCCAGGCGGTGATGGATTAGGCAATCGTTGGCTTGCCTGCGCCCACCATTGGGTTAAGGTTTGGGGTCGGGGCCTCTGATACCGCATTCTGCTGTGAGGACGTCCTGGATGTCACAGGCCCATTGGAAGGTTCAGGGAGATGATATGAGAGTGGAGCTCGGTGGACTTCCATACGCCGATGGTAGTGGTCCAGAGCCCCTAGGGTGCCTGCTCTGTTTCAGGTGGTGTTGGTAAGTGAGAGACATTCCCCCAGACCTGACAACCTAGTCCTGCAGCTACTGTAACCACGAATGGTTCGTCACTCCATAGTTTTTGATATGCCACCTATCATCCACTAGGCGTGCCTGTACCGCCGACACCGAATCTTCCAATCGCAGAAACGAACCCGCTAACGTACTGTAGCCCGCCGAGCCCGCACCTTTATTCAGAATGGAGGTGGTTTTAGCTAGTAGAGTTTAAAAGTCCAGCCTGGAGTTGTCACGGTGGGCTCCTGTGCGCTGGGGGTGGTAGGAGCATGTGGCCGCCCCCCTGGGATGGCAGCCTATAACGGTCCAGCCTGCGAGTGGGAACTGTGAGTGCAGCACAGGCATTCGTCTTTGCCTAAATATCGCACATTTTTTGCCCTGGTGTTCGCAGTAATTCGGCAATCCGTGATCTCGGCATTATTCTTATTTATTGCAAAAAGCGGCACCTTGTACACATGTGCATATTGCAATCGTGTTGCCACCGAGTGGGCCCCCTAGTGGCCCGAAGGATGGTGAACTAGCAGCTGCAGTGTAATCTCCACCTTCCAGACAGCACTCATGGAAGCATTCCATTGCACACATCTCCAGCCGCCTTGTACATGAGCATTCCTGGCATTGTAATGTGTGTTGTCCCCACAGTGGCCTCTCAGCGGGCAGAATGTGAATAGCAGCTGGCCGTGTCAATTTCCACTTCACGACCGGCACTAATAGGATAATTCTTGCACATTGCACGCACTTGTGACATGCGCATATTGGCAATTGTTGTGTGTTGTCCCACGTGGCCTCTAGCGGGCAGATGTGAAATAGCAGCGGCAGGTGGTAATCTTGCCACATGAGACACGCACCATAGAAGTACTTGTTGATTTGATGGGGATTGATTTTTACAAAATCGGCACTTGTACAGCCGCCTATTGCATTGTAATGTGTGTTGTCACAGCGTGGGCCTCCTGGGGCAGAATGTGGAACGTAGCAGCTGCCAGTTGGTCTTCCCCGCACCATAAGACACACTCATCGAGTACTTGATTTGATTGATTGACTTATTGCAAAAATGCAGCACTTGTACCTGTGCATATTGCAATGTAATGTGTGTTGTCCCACAGGGGCCCTCTAGCGGCAGGAATGTGAAATCGCGCGCAGCCGTGTCAATTTCCACATGCGACCACACTCATAGAGGCCAGTTTGATTGCAAAAATTGGCACTTGTACATGTGCATATTGCTATATTGTTCTCAGGGGTGGCCTCTAGTGGCACGAATGTGAATAGCAGCCTGCAGTGTAATTTCCCACCTGAGACAACCTCTCATACGAAGAGGATTGGAATTGGCAAAATTGGGGGCACTTGTTCATGTGCCATATTGCTAATAGTGTTCTCAGGGTGGCCCTCCCTAGGGGCCAGGGGAAATAGCCGCGCAGTGGTAATCTCCACATGACGACACCATAGAAGTAATTACGCATTGCCAAAATCAAGCACCTTCCCCGTACAGGTGGGCATATTGAGACGGGCATGCACGGGCGGACCCCCCGAATCTGGATTTTCAAAATGGACTACAGTCCCCCCCCCCCCCCTCCCGCCCATACTTTTCACACCCCCCTGGGCAACTGTTTTTGACCCTTTTATTCAACCCCCCCACGGCAAGTTTTTCTTTGAGGGGACATGACATAGGTATCATCCTCCCAAAGATAATGACGTGTACAGAGGCCTGCTGGGCCTGGGCCAATGTCTCAAGGCAGACAGTCCCCCCCCAACCGCCAGCTGCTGCGGGTCCACGGAAGTCCAGCCAAGGCGACGGCCACGTTGCTCCCCCCCAGAAAGCCCAAAACGGCTCGCTTGGCCTTTGCAACATGCTCCTCGACGAAGAGAAGGACTTCTGGTCTCTGTGTTTTATGGGTCCAGATGAGACAGAACTGTATTCTTGGTCCAATGAGGTTTCCTTCCTCTCATTTGGCGTACAACGGAGAAGCCCTTCACCCCAAAGAACACCATCCGGCTGGTGACACATGGTGGTGGGGAACCTATGCTTGGGGGGTGTTTTTTCCAGACAGGACCAGGGAACCTAATCACAGTAAACGGCACTCATGAAAGAGCAAACATGGAGGATGCGCCAACGCAACATCAGGGCCGGGCCCCCTACCGAGACCACGCCTTGGGCACCCAGTGGGACTTTTCACGCGCGGCAACGACCCCAAAACACACGCAAAAGTGGTGAGAATGGGTCAGCTTCTGGAGTGGCCCCCAGCCAGAGCCCCCTGACTTGATCCAGTTGGAACTCGTGGACGGAGTAAAGATCAGGGTGATGGGTGAGGAGACCCTCCCCACCTGAAAGATTTGGAGCTCATTGCCTGAAGATTGGGGAGAAACTCCCCTGCCCTGCGAGACATGGCGAGGAGCTGCTCTGTGGATTTGATCGGAAGCCGTGTGATCGCTGGAAGAGACAATAAACGAATTTGTCTATGGATATTGAGAAGGGGGTAATACTTTTGGACTCCTTTTTGCTCCAGATGTAAATAAAGCCTGAAAAAGTTTGTTCCCACACACTGGTCTCTTGTACAGCCCGTCCCCTAATTCTCCTGGGAGACGCCCGGCGTCCCATTACCCGTCACACATAGACTTGCCTGTTGTAAAAGTCCTTTTATAAAAAAGGTTTGGCCCGGGGTGCGAGATCATTATGGGCGCTCCAGCGTATAGGTATTACGATCAACCCTAGCTCGCTGCTGCTTATGCCACCCCATCACCACATACAATTACCATGCAATTCCGCTGTACACTCCACTTTTCTTCTACCAAACCATGGTAATATGAGGACCCTTTCTACAACCTTTCCAATCACCTGTATTCTATCAGGGGGGAAGGACCCCGGCACTACCCCATAGCAGCCTGATATATACCTGCCAGATCACTAGGTATTCTATCAGGGAGGACCGCGCCACTACAGGTAGATACCCTTCCAATCACTGTCTTCTATCAGGGAGGACCCGGCACTACTAGCAGTGATATACCTTCCATCACTCAGGTATTCTTGTCAGGGAGGCCCCGCGCACCACATAGCAGTGGACATATACCTTCCAATCACTATGTATTCTATCAGGGAGGACCCGACACCCACATCGCGTGATATATACCCTTCCATCACTATGGTGGTGTCTATCACCGGGGGGGACCCGGCCACCACATAGCGTGATATATACCTTCCCATCACTATGTGTCTATCAGGGAGGACCCGGCACTACATAGCAGTGAATATCCCTTCCCATCACGTTGTATTCTACCCAGGGGACCCGCGCCTACATGCAGGATTATACCCCATCACTCTAGTGTATTCTATCAGGGAGGACCCGCGCCTACATAGCCAGTGATAATACCTCCCAAGTCCACTTGTGTTCTCTCAGGGAGGACCCGGCCGACTACGATAGCCGTGGATATTACCTTCCATCCACTATGTTTCTATCAGGGAGGACCCCGCACTACATAGCCGTGGTAGATCCTTCCAATCCTCTGATTCATCAGGGGGGCGCCCGCACCTCACATCGCAGTGATATATCCTTTCCAATCACTATGTATTGCCTATCAGGGGGGACCCGGCACTACATAGCGTGATATATACCCTTCCAATCCTATGGTTTCCCCTATCAGGGAGGAGCCCGGCACTCCATGCAGTGATATAACCCTCCGCATCCACTCTGTATCCTTCAGGGAGGACCCGCGCACTACATAGCAGTGGATATATACCTTCCATCACTATGTTTCCCTATCAGGGAGGACCCGGCACTACATAGCGTGAATCATACCTCCCCTCACTATGTATTCCCTATCAGGGAGGACCCCGGCCTACATAGCAGTGGGGATATAACCTTCCAATCACTTGTATTCTATCAGGGAGGACCCGGCACTACATGCAGTGGGATATCATACCGTCCAATCACTTGTATTCCCTATCAGGGAGGTCATTCTATACTACATAGTTG
>CM070036.1:1157669-1168089 GCA_036250615.1 Ptychadena robeensis | reverse complement strand
GTTCAGGGGCTTTGCAATAAGCTCACAAAATTAGCAAGCCGAAAAATTCGACCATCTCTAGTGTCTTCGTGATTGCACCCTCTGATCTCCCCTGTCCAGAGTTACTGTACCGTATCTTCGGGGATGCCTTATATTTCAGCGTGAGGCAAAAATTTAAGGGTGCATTTTTTTCGAGGGGTTGCCTAATTTTTGGGGAAACAACAGTTATAAAAAAAACAAATCTATCAGTGAGGATACATGTTCTGGTAATTCCTTTGTAAAAAGAGATTTTCCTCACATTATTTTTAAGAATTACTGAAGGTAAATCTTTCCAGTGATGGAAAATAAAACATCTGACAGGGTTCCTAATCCTTCTTAAGGCTCTTTATCATTCATATATATTGAATTATGTTTCTCTATGACAATGGTTCCCAAACTGGGGGGCGCAAAGGTAATCTAGGGGGCGCTGGCCCTCATTCTTAATCTGTGTTTGAATAGGAAGGGGGGCTCGATAATGTTCCTAAATAGAAAAGGGGGCCCTGCAAGGAACGTTTGGGAACCACTGCTCTATGACAATAGCTCCTTGTACAACATATCCCACCTGAGACGCAGAACAGACTTGAAAGGCCTTGAAAATTACGTCTACGATCCTCTGTGAGGTGAGTACATTGCCTCCGACCACAGCGGCGTCTGGTGACGGGTCCAGGATGGATCCTTTGGGAATGATGACTTTGATGGGCACAAGGCAACCCTGAACAAAAGAGAGATGGAAAACAATAAGAACCCTTTATAGTGTTTAGGAGATTGGCGACTTGATACCATTCGGACATCTGAGACATTCACCTGGTTTAGGGGAATATCTTGTCCCACCATGCAGCGGAGGCAGTAAATCAGGGCGGAGAGGGTGATGGCACGGGGGGCGTTACAGTTTCCAAAAACTTCATATCCAGAGCCGCTAAAGTCAAACACAGCACTTCCCTGTAATGATAGATCAAAGGTTAGTCATGTCACCATGTTTATGTATATGACTATGAAGATTATCATGGACATGGTATAGCCAGCAGTAGCTAACCACATACAACTGGACATGTTCAAAAGTGCTATTCTCAAAAGCCATGGCAGGCATTGCAGCCAGGTATAAAAATAAATTGTATCTGTCCAGAAGGCCGAACCAAGAAAGCAAGTGGCTTGTCACCATACTACTGAAACACAGAGAAGAATGAATATAGTCTATTTGATGCTGTATAATCTTTGAAGACACAGGTATCATGGCAGTTACTCGGCTATGCAAACTAAGTGCCATGGACTTAGGGGGCCCAAGATGGTCCCTGGTGCTCTACCTCGCATGCATACTCTGCAATGCTCCGGACACTGCTGCACACCGCGATCTGCTGTCACTACAGCTACACCACTATCATCATCCGCCTCGCTCAACAGCTTGGCCGGCCGAACTATAGCAACCCCCCAGTCAACAACTCAGCCAGGGGGACCCCGTGCAATAACTTTGCATAGGGTCCCTGAAAGGCTAGAAACAGGCCTGACAAGTACCATAGGAGTTTCAGAATACCGTAGGATCTTCCCCTTACCAACCCTGAGGAAGGCTTGCCAGACCCTTCTTACTACGTTGTGCTGTACCCTCCACGTAAACTAAACACTTCAACCTAGGTCAGTAGGCTTTCCTATGGCAAGGAAACTTCTACTCTTGACCTTTAAAATTTTTTATACTCTTCACCCATTGAATGAAGGTTTTAAAACACGTGTAGTAATTGCTAGTAAGGAATGGATTGCAAGTGTTATCTAAGTAAAATGTATAGTCAGTATATATAATATTTTATGGTCATTGTGAAGAAATGTAAAAACAAAAGTACACAGATGTCTGGATGAAAGATCAGGAAGCCACCAATGGGGGTGAAACAAGACAGGTAAGGCTGATGATTAACCAATTATTATTCATTTGTGTCTTATTACCTCTTCCTTGTTGATCTGCACCTTGAGTCTGATTGGAGAGCCGTCATCCATGAAATCCTCGGACTTCACCTCCAGCGCTCCAGTCTGGTTCTCCCAACGCTCAGCAAATGCCTTCAACATCTCTCTCACTGCCACCTCCGCATTGGCCTTAGAGCAGAGAGATCAAATGTAAAAATAAGAAACCATTGTGGAAACAATATTTTATTATAAAGTTAGAAAATCATTCATTCAGGGGGTCATTTCTCATGTGCATATACACTGTATGTCAGTGGGGGGGGGGGGGGGGGGGGGGGGGGGGGGCGTGATTTGGGAGCGTGTACCTGCAAGGAAAGTTTGGGAACTGCTGCACAACCAAAAACATTTGTGCACAGGAGGCCATTTCACCTATGTCAATATATTCTAAAATTATAGGCATCTACTGTGTATGGCAGTGGTGGGCAACCGAGTTGATATGGAGGGCCAAAAAAGCTTCCCTCAGCATCACTTAAGGGCCGCACATAACATTTTCAATCTACATGGACTTGTAGGAGCATTTTACAATGAATAAAGCTGGAGCCTCTGCAAGCCACTGGCCTTTCCTCTTCTTCCCGCTCTAAGAAGATCCTGGACACGCGTCAGCGGGGGATCGGTGAGTTCCTATGCCCTATGCATTTCCAGTTAGGTTTCAGGGGCCGCAAGTGGAGGACCACTAAAGAAAACCCAAAGGGCCGCATGCGGCCCCCCAGGCCACAGGTTGGGCACCTGGAGTATATGGAGTTGGATTCCTTTTGATACTATACCAAATTCAGCTGTTCTAAGTAGGATTCTGACAAGACTTGTCTGAGTGTCTGTAACCATTTTTACCATTCTTCACAAAGCTCATATTGTGTATTGTTATTGTTCTCCTCATGTGCGAGACAATTCTCACATGTCAAATTACAGTAATGATGGTCTTAAGGATCTAAAGAACATACCGCATTTTTCAGACTATAAGATGCATCTAGTTTTTAGAGCAAGAAAAACAGAAAAAATATATTTAAATGTTCAAATCACTTGGAAAAAAATCTCCTGCAGTACCCAATTTCAGCCACAAAAATGGTGTCACTAGAGAGCCCACTTCCGGTAGAAGGGGAGGAGTGAGGGGGGGGGGGATTCTTCACTCTCCTCTCCCTTCTTGCCAGCTGTGAACTGAACAGTGATCGCAGCTGACAGGCAGACATGGAAGCTGCTGGCTGGCTGCTACCATGTATGTCTTTCTGCTGTACTGCTTCTATCAGCAGGGCTCTGGTGGTAGAAGCAGTACAGTGCAGATGAGGGATGTGGCCGCATCTCTCATCTGACAGCTCAGGAGAGCTGGCGGGAAGCCAAGGGGTGCATTTGGACCTTAAACGCAAGCACTTTTTGGGGGTGAAAAAGTGTGTCTTATAGTCCAAAAAATATGGTATGTATTTACTTAGTATTTTAGTAATTCATCCTAAACTGGCAAGACTGTGAATTAGAAAAAAAAATCATCTTAAATCAACTCTTCAGATGTGTAACTCAATTACCTGGATGTGCTCCATGTACGCCTGAACCACTTCCAAACCATAGGCATCAATAAGCTCATTCACAAGCTGGATGCCTTTCTGATTGGCTGCCACCTGCGCCCGCAGGTCTGACAGATTGTCATGAAGGTTGCGCGTCCCACTGCTGCCTGGTATGGAACCTGGAGCCATCAGCGCCTCAGTGACAGCTAGGTGGGGAAGAAACATGTGATTGGTAGTTATTTATTTTAACCTCCTGAGCGTGCCACGGGCAATCGCGGCGGAGCACAATATGCTCCACCGTGATTTC
Source organism: Ptychadena robeensis (assembly GCA_036250615.1). Lineage (NCBI taxonomy): Eukaryota > Metazoa > Chordata > Amphibia > Anura > Ptychadenidae > Ptychadena > Ptychadena robeensis. The sequence continues at coordinate 1,164,330 of CM070036.1, read as the reverse complement.
CTGCTCAGCTGGAGGACCTACACATAAGCCCGGCGTCACTGGAGACGCCGGACTTATGCTGAAGAAAGGCGACGCCCCTCCAGCTTGACGGAGGTCTATGGCGCCGCCTACCCCCGCCCCCTTCGCGTCACCGGTGATGAGATCGGGGGCGGACCCGTCAGAAGACGGCGAGACCTCGAGCGTGCCTCTCGTTAGCTGGGGCTGAGTTTCATGCATCATGAAACTCAGCCCGAGTTAACTCGGGGAGAACGCTCAGAAGGTTAAAGGGAGGAAGTCAATTAATTTACTAGTGTGTTGGAGTGTGTGAGGAAAGCAAAGTACTCCCACACAGCAGAGTAAAACCACACCGACATTGGCAGAACATACAAACTACTTGCATTTAGTGTGCAGGGGTGCTAACCACTAAAGCACCTTCCTTCCTTTGATAACATATAATTATACTTACACACCTAGTAACATAGACCTCATGCTGTCAAAAGACGCTGCAGTAGTTTACTGGAACTATCCCCTGCCCAATGTGTCTAACTATTACCACTCTACTACTGCACAATACCAGGGCGGATGAAAATAAAGCTTTATTTAAATCCGAATTCTTTTTCAATAAACGGCACTCAAAACGGCCATCGATTTGACCCATATCTCCACGTCTGTACCCTGCTTAAAGGTCCCCATACAACTTTAGATTTCTGTCAGATTTCCTTTAGATCTCCTTTTGTTTTACCAAAACCATGTGATATGAGGGACTTTCTAAACCATCAAGTCTACCTGTGTTCAATCACAGAGGACCCGGCGCTACATAGTTGTTGGTAGATCTAAAGGATATCTGACAGAGATCTAAAGGTGTATGGCCAGCTTAAGTGTGAAGAGGGAGGGGCATTCATTTGAATAAATCTATTTAAAACGTTATTATTAAGGTTGTTGTCCAAATATGAATGGATAAAAAAAATAAATATGAAAAGTTATTCAAAAAATCTTCATCTACTTGCATATTAAATTTATACCGGCAAGCATTAGTCTTTTTGTAGAAAACTATGATTTAAACCATATCCACCCTGCATAATACAGCAAAGTCCTGCTACAAACTGTAGATATACAAATCCCAGTGGGGATTCCATGTTCTATCATACCACTTACCTTCTTCTTGGAACTGTCCCTCTTTCACCAGCTTAAAGGAAATGAATACTGCTCCCTCTTCCTTCAGGGACTTGGAGTGCGGTGGCATGGAGCCTGGCGTGATCCCACCAATGTCAGCATGATGCCCGCGGGAGGCCACGAAAAACACCGGGCGAGGAGCTTCAGTACGGAACACCTGTAACATAGTAATTACATTTTTTTATTTCTTTTTTAATAACATATTTAATAATCTGCATTAAACACAGTTTTTAGCTGTATACACTCAAATATTTCTAACACACAAAGGTCCCTTACTTCATTCTGACTGAACCCCTAACTTAAGACATGCCCAATATAGATACCCCACCGAAACAATGTGTTGGGTTATTTCCATTAAAAATTTAACATTTATTATAATACATTCTCACAAAAGTTTTGAGAAAGTAATTTCCAGTATGACTATGTAACTGCAAGTGTCGGGTAGTGAACAGAGCTGTTGCTCCTCAGAGCAGCGGCCTTCCTTTCTAGTGTTGAGCTCAAATATTCGATTTTCGAATATTTAGCTCGGATATCGCTATTTCGCGAATATATCATCGGATATCCGACGCGATCGCGATTTTTCGCGATTTAGTGCGCTTTTATAATCGCGATCTATTGCAATGAATGGGATCGCGATTATATAATGGCAATGCGATTTTTTAAAACGGAAATGACGGATATTCTCCCAGTCGAATATCCATTGCTTGCATGCATTGCGCATATTTGATCGCAATTGCGATTCTTAGATTGCAATTCATGTCGTAAGTGCGGATATTCGAGATTACGAATATGGAATCGAATATTATGGCGGATATTCGCGAAATTACGCGAATTCGAATATTGCCTAGTCGCTCATCACTATTCCATTCAAGAACAGTCTGTGCACCGGCAGAATGAAATACTTGCAACCGTTGGAGTCCTTAATTCTCACAAGCCAATGGTATGAAAGCCTCTTTCTTCTGACCAGCTCTTCACTAAGAGCCTCTCCCTCTGGAACATGGGCCTCACATCACCCCACTGTGTCTAGTCCCGGGGGCCACTCCTGTCCCAGGAGTGATTGGACTTACAAATGAGCGTGAGCTGTTGTGTCTGGGAGCCCCCCGCACGCTCCCAAACTGGGTATCCTGCTCAAGGAGTTTGGTGCTGACTCTCCCCTTTAGGCTGCCATACACGGCACGGATTGGTGCCGGATTCTGGCGCGATGGATTCCGGGCGCGTGCACGCGGATCCATCGTGCCGGAATCCCCTGCAGCCCACCTTGCCCGTCCGATCGCACCTGATGGATCAGGGGCACAGAATCGGATCCGAGGAAGAACCAACCTGTTGGTCTTTTCGGTCCGATTCTGCTCTGATCAGGGGGCGTTGCGGTCCGGGAGGCGATCCATCGGACACGGATCCCTCCCGGATCTGGCCGTACAAGGTGGGCTGCCACGATCGGATTCCCTAATTGGCTAATCGTTCTCACCTGTGGATGCCGGCGGAATCGCCGGAATCCATCGGGTGCTGAATCGATCAGCCAGGGAATCCGTGCCGTGTATGGCTAGCTTTACCTGACACCTTACTTCCTGCAGAAGTAGTGAGCCAAGAGCAACCAGAATCTAGAGCTTTTATATGGGGAAGGCATCCTGACAACAACTATACCAATGGATGAACGCAAGTGGGCTGGCACAGAACCCCTGACTTGAACCCTACTGAGCAACAACAAATGCAATGAAAATGAAACCTTGCCATTGAAAATATTTCACTTCATTTCAGCAGGACAACCCTCAATCATGGCCACCAAACCCCAACAACTGCTTTAGTATCTGATAATTTAACACGCTTACCGGTGTAATTACAGTGAGGTCAGGTAAGTGACTTCCTCCGGCACATGGGTGATTGCTTAGAATGACATCACCTTCCTTCAGGTCATCCTGCAGGTTTCTAATCTGTGATATGAAAGGATGCTAAAGATTAATAAATATGAAATCTTTTTATATTATTGAGCAAAGAATATTATTCAAAACTCAAGCAAACTAGGCAAGTTCAAGCAGGGACTGTAAATCTACAGACTTAATAGGAAAGTGGCTTCCTGTTATCAGATGACCTTATTTATCAAGTTGAGATTAGAGTTTGTATCAAACTCTAGAAGTTCACAATTTTCAAAGAATCCAAGACATCCACCAAAAGTGGCAACATGGACAATTCCCAACAAGTTGTTTAGCTTGTAGTCCACTTTCTAGATGGGAGTGGAAAGGGACAATGAACTTCCACCACTCATCTACTGGTTCTTACTACAAGGTTGTTGCCAACATGTACAGTGGGCAGGATTACTATTGGTTAGTGTTTAAAGGCTTTACTTGCCCTGTCCACCAGCAAGCCTATTGGGATGCTGAACGCGGACAATTGGCCATCACTAGTTTTGAGTATTTTGAGCTCATGCTTTGTTATACATATTTAGAGAATCTACTACTACCGACCTGAAACTGGACTGTCTCCTGCATTGCCCCCAGATGGACTGGAATATGGGGGGCATTCGACACCAAACCACCTTCAGGGCCGAAGAGTGCGCATGAGAAGTCCAGGCGTTCCTTAATGTTGGTGGAGATGGCCGTCCGCTGCAAGATACGACCCATTTGTTCTGTGGAGATGGAACAATGAATTCCTAGAACATAGCCCAAGGAAATATTCATAAAGCAGGAGCGAGTCCTGCCACAGAAAAAGAGGACAACCTGCAATGCTCATGAATCGGTGAGAGAAGATGGACAACTGGATGGTGTCCAGTTCTGTCCCAATAGTCTGCTGCTTTCCACTTCCCACTGTGATCCGGACGTCTCCGTATTCCGTAATAGAAGCCGCGCAATCGGGTTCCACCAGGATGGTGCTGCAAATCACAGACCACTTGTTACAGGAGAGGAAAGCTCCAGGAAATAACACATGATGCTTTATTCCATTATACATCATAAAAAGCTGAATTCAGAGGCAGATATATAAGACACATAATGAAGCTCTAAATAAAAATGGTGGAAGGACCCAAGCTTGACATGGTATCTAGTTTCTGTACAGCAGAGCTCAGAAAGCAGGATGAAGAAGCAGGAAACATTTCTGTATGTAGTAAATTTGGGTTGACAAATAATGATTTCATCATTCTACTGCTACTTCTTGCCTAACGGAGCCTACGGATACTTAAGCCCCCCCATACACCTTAAGATCGATCCATACAATTTCCATTAGAACTACTAACAACAGTGTAGTATAGTGGCCTCCCTGATAGAATACATAGTGATTGGGAGGTATATATCACTGCTATGTAGTGCCGGGTCCTCCCTGATAATACATAGTGATTGGAAGGTATATATCACTGCTATGTAGTGCCGGGTCCACCCTGATAATACATAGTGATTGGAAGATATATTTCACTGCTCTGTAGTGCTCGGTCCTCCCTGATAGAATACATAGTGATTGGAAGGTATATATCACTGCTATGTAGTGCTGGGTCCTCCCTGATAGAATACATAGTGATTGGAAGGTATATATCACTGCTATGTAGTGCCAGGTCCTCCCTGATAGAATACATAGTGGTTGGAAGATATATTTCACTGCTATGTAGTGCTGGGTCCTCCCTGATGGAATACATAGGCTCCTCATATTACATGGTTTTAGTAGAACAAAATCTGATTGTTCAGAAATTGTATAGAAAGATTGTAAGGTGTATGAGGGCCTTTACCCTCCCAATTGGACTCACCTTTTAATTTGAAACTAGCTATGGGCTCTGCAAACTTCCTGTGACCGCCCCAGCAGAATGGACCAGTAGCATGGCCAAGGCATCTCTTAGGGCTTGTCCTCACTTAGACGACCTCCCACCATGCAACGTGGCGGCGATCGCGGGTAGGCAATTTGTGTAGCAATCGCACACAATTTGGAATGCAATTTTTAGTTGGTTGGTTGGACATTAAAATCATGTCCAACCGCATGCAATGGCATCCATAGAGAATGAATGGACGTGATTAAAAAGTCCATTCATGTCTATGGGCACAATAAGCAGAGGGCGGTCAAAGGGCAATCGTGCCCATAGACCTGAATGGACACAATAAAACATTTCAGATCGCATTTGTGGGGATAAGCCCCATTAAATACATGTGAGCGATCACCCCCGCGCCGCAGGTGATCAGTCAAGTGGGGACAATCCCTAAAGGATTGGAGAAGAACACCTCCAGGTATAACCTTTTGGAGGGAAGCTATCTGCAGATACAATATAATTTCTACCCCCCCCCCCCCAAAGGATTTATTGTGTAGCAAAGGAATGCCATTCTAGGAGTATTTGGATGTTGAATAGCCAACTTGGCGTAAAATTCACAACTGAGGTTATCTATTTCTAGAGTCTCCTGCTCCCATCAATGGGCAATATAGGAAAACATTGACCTCAACTGTGCTTGACATACCTGTTCTTGTCAATAATGATGGCAGGACCAAGGATAGTGTGGTCACATGACAGCTCCTCCAGGAGGTACACATTGGTGTCCTTGTACCCATCTTCAAAGTAGCATTTGGTCACCTAAGCAGAGGATAATGTTGATTAGCTGTAGCTGGGCTGGCAGAGGATGGTCCCACCTCCAGAGTTGGTCAGACATGGAAAACCTCCTTGCTATGTACATTGACTCCACATACGACTTACATTCTCTATACGTGCCGGCTGTCCGCCAGGTCCGATAGGGTTTTCACAGCGAATGCCAGTGCTGCCTGTGCCTCTTACACGGATGTCATCAACCACAATGGGCCTTGATGGGATGGTAAACCCAAACTCCTTCATATACCTGGAAAAACCAAGAGGCGCCAGTAAGCATTTTTTTTTAAATATTCATTTCTGGACCAACATTCTCCAAGAATGTTGGGTCAGTGGGTACAGTGTTGGCCAACTACAGAGGAAATGTTTTTGGATTTTTTCAGAGCATTCAAGGGGGAAAAAACAGTGTGGTCAGGAAAGTAATTTGAATTCTGGGGATCATTATCAGGAGAAAGTCCCTTATCCACTATAGAGATCAAATAAGACCTTTTTAATAGCCATGTCCAATTGTGGAGACCTCGAGATATCGTCAATAGAATGTGTCCAAAGATGGGCAACAAAAATGTTAGTCTAGACTAAAACATTTTACGACATTACCCAAACCTTTAAACACCAAGACAGGATTCAGGATTTGAACCCGGTGATGCTCCGGTGTCTGGCTGCAGCTCTGTCTGCTGATCCACCTGAAAGTTTGATTAAGTACATGGTTGGATACCTTGTACAAAGACACCTGGTTACCAAGTTCTCATTGAACCCTAAACCCTTGGCCCCTCCCATGTACTTCCTATACAAGCCATGTCCTTGCTCTGCTTCATTGCCAGATTATTGTGCTTCCTGCCAGTATCTTGGTCCTTGCTGCTTCTTGTGTTACTGATAGATGAAAGATGTGTTACTTGAAAGATGATGGGTAGTTGTGCACAACCTTCAGCAGTGATAACACAGCTATAGTGATAGCAGTGGCCAGAA
>CM070036.1:1129557-1141824 GCA_036250615.1 Ptychadena robeensis | reverse complement strand
TCGATCTAATCGAGCATCGATTGAACCAAAATTGAACCATGTGTGGCTAGCTTTACACAGATTAGTGAATTGCCGCACCTACAAACGTCTTCATTGATGGGCGTTTTGGGAGCTGACATGAGGACTGTTGTAGGATGACCCTCTCCTCCACCTCTATCACCTCTTCATACAGCACCTCCGGCATCCGCACCTCCTGCAAGGGGGACAAATCAGTCAGCAGTGAAGACCATGGTGCCCAGCTCTTTTGAATCTTTTTGGATTCACTGACTAAAGCCCCCCATACACCTTAAGATCGATCAATACAATCTCCATTAGATCTACCAACAACTGTGTAGCGCCGGGTCCTCCCTGATAGAATACATAGTGACTGGAAGGATTAGAAAGCTCCTCATATTACATGGTTTTGGTAGAACAAAATTTGATTGTACAGAGATTGTATGGTAAGATTGTAAGGTGTATGGGGGGGGGGGCTTTTTGTTAGTACATTGTTTGTAAGTACAGAAAAAAAATTCAATTGAAATCAAATCCTGAGTTGCCCTGTATCTTCTACTCTCTTCCTCCGTTAGCTTCATGCGTACACTGTGAGGGTGTCTGATGGTGTAGGAAGGTGGATTGTAGTGTGCTGTACCTCGTCACTGAGGGGTTAACTGTGTCCCCATGAGTAATGTCAGAGATTGAGTTTGTGCTGTTGCTGGGCAAAACATAAGGTGGGTGTCACTGTAAATGTTTGGGACATGTGGTATTGTGATCTGGGTGAGCCATCTGGGAGGAGAATGGGAGCTTATATCAGAAAATAGGGTCTTCCTAGCAGCAGATTAGCAGAGAGCAGAGGTGTATTGGATCCCGTGGGGAACAGGCCTCAGGCCTGTGGATCTGGAGACCAGGCCTGCACTGAGATGTAACTAAGGCTTAACCCTTGTACCCCACTCTGGGGTCAAGAGCAAAGTCCTAGCCTAGGAGGAGACACTTGGGTGGGGAAGGCTAGGCCAGAGAGACTGAACCGGCAGATGCTGCTCCCAGAACTGATGTGGAGTGTATATGGCACCGTGATGAGACTGCAATTAAGGGGTACCGTATTGAAAACAACTGGATATCGCGAATTTGAATATTGCCTATGCCGCTCATCACTAGTCACATCCGGCCCGTGCCGGGTATAGAACTAGAGATCAGGTGTCTCTACCCGGTCTCTAGTGAAAATAATTCTTTGCCAGCGAGAAAAACTTTTTCTCGCTGGTAAAGGGGGCGGATCAAACACCCATACTGTTCATCAGCAGAAAAGAGAACATACAATGATCATCTTCCTCAGCCTCCTGCATGGTAGATTCTGCTGCAGACGGACCTCCCTGTTCCTGATGGATCCTCCGATTAGCTGTCTCCATCCACAGGTCACCAGCTGGCTTTGGGTCACATGTAACTCTCACAGTACAACATGTTTGAACCCCCAGATCTCAGTATATATCTCAGTAGTGCAACTTTTCCCTCCTCCAGCTGGACCTTTCCACGCCTGGTCCGTCTGGAGGAAGAATTATAGACTTTTTCTCGCTGGCAAAGGGGGCGGATCAAACACCCATACTGTTCGTCAGCAGAAAAGAGAACATACAATGATCGCCCTGAACTGTCCACACGGCAGTCAGTTGGGCCATAACTAATCCAGACATCACTGGTGAAATGTAAACAAATTGCACCACGCGCCATCTAGTGGACTGTTAGTGAAACTCCACCTTCCTTCAGTAAAAATTATCAAAGAAAACTCCACTCATGTGGAGTTCAATCATGGAAATAAGCTTTAATTTCCAAATAAAGACTTTTTAAATGGAAACTTATTTTCATGCTTTTATTGTCCCTAGGGATGATTCATTCCTAGGGGCAATGGTGCTCTCTCTATATTTTTCTCATTTAGAAAATTCCACTATCTGACTTTGCATTTCCCACCCTCGGCTTATACTCGAGAAAATATGTTTTCCCAGTTTTTGTAGATAAGATTAGGTACCTCGGCTTATATAAGGGTCGGCTTAAACTAGTGATGAGCGACTAGGCAATATTCGAATTCGCGTAATTTCGCGAATATCCGCCATAATATTCGATTCCATATTCGTAATCTCGAATATCTGCACTTACGACATGAATTGCGATCTAACAATCGCAATTGCGACCCAATATGCGCAATGCATGCAAGTCAATGGAGAATGGCGGAATCCGAAATTGCGATTATCCGAGAAAGCGCAATGCGACCAAATATGCGCAATGCATGCAAGTCAATGGAGCTCGGATATTCGATTGGGAGAATATCCGTCATTTCCGTTTAAAAAAAAAAAAAATCGCATTGCGATTATATAATCGCGATCCCATTCATTGCAATGGATCGCGATTGTAAAATTGCGATTATAATAGCGCGACAAATCGCAATAAAGCGCGAAAAATCGCGATCGCGTCGGATATGCGATGATATATTCGCGAATATTCGCCAAATGGCGAAATAGCGATATTCGAGCTAAATATTCGAAAATCGAATATTCGAGCTCAACACTAGCTTAAACCCAAGTATATACTTTTATGAAATTATTTATATGTACCGGTCCCATTAGTAACAGATCATGATTTATTTGTATGTGATTTGGCCCCATGCTCCCAGAAAAGGGGGCACATTTTTTGGACTGTAAATATGCATCTATGAGGGGAATTACACAACACTTGCCAGGTCGAAGATCTTGGGCCTGGCCTGGTTCCCGATGTGGAGCAGATCTTTGAAGCCTTTCGTAATCAGCAGGGCGATCCTTTCTCCCTTTCTTTCCAGCAGGGCATTGGTGGCCACGGTGGTCCCCATCCGTATCCATTCAATGTGCCGAGTGTCCAAGGGGCGATCCCGAGGGAACACAATACCCGTTTCCTATAGAAAAAAACTCACATTAGATTTTTGTTTAACTTAAGCTGGCCATACACCTTTAGATCTCTCTGTCAGATATCCTTTAGATCTACCAACAACTATGTAGTGCCGGGTTCTCTGCGATTGAACACAGGTAGACTTGATGGTTTAGAAAGTAAAAACAAAAGGAGATCTAAAGGAAATCTAACAGAAACCTAAAGGTGTATGGGGACCCTAAATAGTATTCAGATCTGATAGTATTACCAGAGGTGCACATAATTTCTTTAGTGAGCTTCTCAGATGAGTCCCAGGAGATGGTGTTTGGTACTCATACCCCATATGTAGGGTGGTCTTCCTCAGCCTCCTGCATGGTAGATTCTGCTGAAGATGGACCTCCCTGTTCCTGATTGATCCTCCAATTAGCTGTCTCCATCCACAGGTCACCAGCTGGCTTTGGGTCATATGTAACTCTCACAGTACAACATGTTTGAACAACCAGATCTTAGTATATATCTCAGTAGTGCAACTTTTCTCTTGTCATATTTCACCCTTACATATGCCTACTCTGATTTTGCGCCCCCCAAATCTCCAACCCCCCTATAAGTCCAGTCTTTTATTTAATTAGTAATTTTCATTCCCAATTTGACACCCCTAACTGCAACCTTTCATAGTTATTAAAGTTTCCCTGTGTTACCCAAGTGACATAATTTATATATGTTTGACAGTAATAATAATAGAAATTGCCAAAGTGAAGTTGTGGGGAGCTGTAATCTCAACTGAATCTGCAATATCAGCTTTAGCCACCGGATGTCACTAGAGAGCACGCGCTGTCAAAGCACAACAGGAGCACTGCTCTTCACACATCGGGGAGGAGGGGGGCGGAGGGGGGCGGAGGGGTAAGGAAGCTGTGCATGTCTCCCCTGTCTGTGTAGAACACGGATGCGCTTAGAAGGATAATATAGGTACGTTTTTAGACCAATTTGCTTACCAGCGTACTACTTATGTGCACCCCTGAGTATTACTCTATTTCTGCATTATTCTATATGACCTATTAACATGCCATACTCTTCCTGTTTTTTAGCATTTAGCATCCTCATTTAATTTACAAGTAAAACAAGTACCGTATATGCCGGCGTATAAGACGACTGGGCGTATAAGACGACTATATAAAATATAGAGTTTGTTATATACTCGCCGTATAAGACTACCCCCTCTTCCAACGCTCACCAACTGAAAAAATGTAGGCAAGTTAAATGTTGCATATAGGAGTATAGCACACTGGTATTGAAGAAGCACTTCTGATCCTACCTTGCACTGTTCAGTCATATGGATCCAATCCTGTCCCCCATGCACCAGTTAGATTGTCAGGTCAGGTATCTGAGGGGTCTTCTATCATGTCCGCCATTTGGATACTGTGGTCTGGTTGTCTAACTGTCATTTTCCCGCCACTTAGACAGGTCAGCTGGGTCCGCCCCTGGATGCAGGATATCCCCGTTGTGCGGCGGTATTCCCAGCAGCCCATCATCTTTCACGGGCGTAATGCGCCTCTTTGAGGCGCATTTCCGTCCTAACACCAACATCAATTCCTGCCGAGCTCGTTGCCCGGCAGGAGTGACGTACAGGCGTCTCCGGCTGGGATCAGATCCCAGCACGTCATTACCCTCATTGCCACGCCTACCAATGCCTCTGAGCTCGCATCTCCTCCGTCTCACCATCTCCCAAAGCAGCGTGCGGCACCCGGCGTATAAGACGACTTTGGGCAGGATTTTACAGTACTGAAAAGTCGTCTTATACGCCGGCATATACGGTAGTTGAGGACAGAGTAGGAGATAGCAAGTGGTGGACTAGAGATAGACCCCCATTCTAATGCCGGTATTTGAAGTGTTTATATTAACAAAACAATCAGTTTATTGTTGATTAAATCTAGTGGTCACATACGGCACCAGTAGACTACATTACTCTAGATCAGCCATGGCGAACCTATGAGAGAATGGCAGCCTATTGGCTCTCTTCCTCCCTCTTCTGTGCACAATGCCCTCATCCTCCCCTTGCAAGGACAGTCAATCAAATGCCAGTGGAGGGACAAGCAGGAAGGACCGTCCTTTCCGTGAACTGGATATATGTGTAATGAGTGACAGAAAGACACTGTATATGGCATATAGAAAAGGCAGCAGGGCATGCTGGGTAGTGTAGTTCTTCAGCAACTGGCAGAATGTAATGTTTGCAGTTTAGATTTCTTAGCACAGCAAGTTGGGACTTTGCCACGTATGCTCTGTCAACAGAAGCACTTAAGATGCCCATACACATTTAGATAATTCCTCGACAGATGAGGGACCGACTGCTGCGTGATGTCGTCATCATAATGCAGCCAGTCACTGGGCGGACACCCTTTGCGTGCCGGACATTCCCCATCCAAAGTAATGGGATCGGCCAGGAATTTACCAGCATATTGGATTAACGTGACATGCAGGAGGATTGGGCAATTTGTATATGTTAAAGCCCTAGCCCCACAGGTAAGTAACATGCACATGGTAAAGCCGTTATATGGAAGGCCCAATCCCACTGGGACATCCTGGAGACACACACAGGAACTTGGTACACAAATTTGAAGATAGCAGAAGACCCTGAGCCCCTCCTACCAATCATATTGATGCTGTGATTCATCAGCACCTCCCCAGTTACTGGGCAGATACCGCACTGTACATGGGAATTCCAGAAATATACAGCAAGATACAGCAAGAACACTTAACTGTCTCCTTGCCAGCAAACCTTAGAATTCAGGAACATTCCATTACACTACATCAGTATTTGTATCAGTATTCAATATCTGTAGATAAAGCCCCCCATACACCTTTAGATCATTCCATACAATTTCCTTTAGATCTACCAACAACTATGTAGAATAGTCTCCTCACTGATAGAATACAAATTGATTGGAAGGTATATATCAAGTCTATGTAGTGCCGGGTCCTCCCTGATAGAATACATAGTGATTGGAAGGTATACATCACTGCTTTGTAGTGCCGGGTCCTCCCTGATATAATACATAATGATTGGAAGGTATATATCACTGCTATGTAGTGCCAGGTCCTCCCTGATATAATACATAATGATTGGAAGGTATATATCACTGCTATGTAGTGCCGGGTCCTCCCTGATAGAATACATAGTGATTGGAAGGATTACAAAGCTCTTCATATTACATGGTTTTGGTAGAAGAAAAGTTGATTGTACAGAAATTGTATGGTAAAGATTGTAAGGTGTATGGGGGCCTTTATATATACTATTAATAAACAAGGGTCCTCACCTCCTCCAGGATTCGTCGAATACCCTCAGTTGGGGCATCCTGGTAGTTTGCTGGATCCTCAGACAGCAGCTTCATAACACGAACTTTACCCCCAGGACAACGCGCGAAGACATCCGTGAACGTCCCACCACGGTCTATGGCAAACTGGAACTTTTCGGGAACCCCCATGATGGTCAGAGGAAACCTGAAGGTGGACGGACAAAGAAGACACAATGAGAACAGTTCCTCTGCAATTCCCAAGTTTCAACACAGAAGATCTTGAGTATCATTAACATTTTGGCGAGCCATGGTAAAGGGCCGGGGCAGTCCGGTGTCTCATTTTTTGCGGACACATGTACATAAACCTTATACAGCATTTTCCTTCCACAATAATTAACAATCGTTCTCTAGGTGACAATTATTAACCCTTTCCTTGTGACTAGAGAGTTCTGTAGAACTATTTCATGGTTCATCGGAGAGGTTCTAGAGTTCAAAGTAGCAGACTTTATGGTAACGACGGTATGCCGAGTGCTGCACAGTTTATGGCGCCGCGGTGTCATCGTTATCAGTTATACAACAGTGCAAATATTGTATATCGACAGCAAACTTTACATGAGAAGAGAGGGCCAAAAGCTTTTACAGTTAGAGAAGGGGAAAGGGTTAATGTTTTGCTTTTCTTGGTTCCTCTTGGTTGCTCTCAACAACTCAGCCAACCATCAGGGGGGCCCCATGCAATAACTTTGCATAGGGCCCCCAAAATGCTAGACAGTAGAGAGAGCTAACTTTGTGAGGTAATTGCAAAGCCCCTGAGCATGGTATCATCACCAAAATTACTGGAGATGTAGAGAAGGGTTGTGAGAGCATTTGAAAAAAAAAGTTTTGCTCTAGCACATGTAGTTTTTGCATAAATTAAGTTCAAAATTAAAGTTGAAATTCCGATTTTCAACATTTTGACTTGCCTTTGAACTTAATTTATGCAAAACCTATTTGTGTTAGAGACATACTTTCTTTCTGTAGTATACCCCCAACCCTTCTCTACATCTCCAGCAAGTTTGGTGATGATACAATGTTCAGGGGCTTTGCAATTAGTGCTAAATGGTCAAAATGATTCGACCATCTCTGCTAGACAGGACGAGTCTTGCTCTTTGCCTTTAGCCCCCCCCCCCCATACACCTATAGATCGGCGGGCGATTTTGCTGTTGATCGATCGCTGCGTGCGTTCATGGTGATCATACAGCGATTGGTTATCCACAAAATGGGCGTGCCCACCTGGAGTGATCGACCAGGATTGCAGCAAAAGTTGGTTAAATGGCGATCTGGTTCTTTTCTGGTCTATCGCATTAAGCTGGGAACACACGGATCGATATAGGAGCCATATGAGGTTCCCAGCAGCAGTGCGATGACATCATCGCGCTGCTGCCCGGTATCGGAGGAGCTGCGGGGTGCAGCACTGCTGTGTCTCCAACTCAGCTGATGTTTGCATAGAGAACATGCGGTCTTCATGCAAAGCAATAGACATCGGCCGTGGTTTGAGGTCATGTCTGATATCCCTATTTTCAAGCTGGGTCTCGAAAACAGGGATGGGAGAATTACATATGCACCAGATAGATGGCTGTGAGCGCGCATGGCGCTCGAATCGTCCATCAATCTGGCCCATATCTACACGTGTTCCCTGCTTTACTTTGGATAGGGATCAAATGGTGCGACTTGATTCTCCGAACAATCAACGGCAGCATGATGATGTCAATAAGCTTCAATCTCCTCCGCCCAAGAAGTAGCCCAGGCTCTAGTAGAATGCCTTTGTCATCCACCTGGACTGCACACCACCGTGCCCTGAAGGAGACCTGGGTGATATCCCCTCCGGAACGGAGGAAACACAAAAGACGTATGCTAGCCATACACATGCCGATAAGCGGCCGATTTTTAACCTGACCGACGGGCGTGTGCGCGCCGTTGGTCAGGTTAAAAATCGGCCGCTTATCGGCATGTGCCCACATGGGGTGACAGATCCCTGACGCCCCACAGCTCGGCCGGCCAGAAAACGGACATGTCCGATAATCTCTGGCCGGCGCAAGCCGATAGAAGCCGATGTCATAAGCTTCAAAGACGGTGTCTTCATTGCAGCTTATGGCCGGCACACAAAGGGTGCCGCCGACTGAAGGGGCCCCATAATGCACCAGGATGCTAACGTGATGACGTCATCACGTTAGCATCCTGGAACATATCGGGACAGGTCTGCCTGCACACCATCGGGGTGTGTATGGCAGGCATAAGGCAATGGAGAGAGAGATTTAGGGCTTGATTCCACTGGTGCAATTTGCCTCGGCTGCAGCCGCTCCTGTCGGCACCCCAAGCTGTTGTCATCCGGATGCACGTATCTGGGCGTGCGTTCGGATGAAAACTCTGGGCAGCCCCCATGTAAAAGGATGCGGTCGGTTGCAGTTTCCGCACGAGAACGCTGAAGCCACCGTTCGGAACCGCACCGCATCCATACTCAGCCGCACCAATGGAGTCTGGCTGATGGTTTGCCTATGGATGCGGTCGGAGGGGCGGCAGCCGCGCGGACACAATCGCGGCAAACCGCATCAATGGAAACAAGCCCTTAAAGATATACTCTGGGGTGGATCCCCATCTCTCATTGGTGGCTGTCCTGGAAAAAGACTTTTGACCTTGGGGAAAACTTCATGTGATAGAGCAAAACTTTTTTTTTTCAAATGTTCCCACAGCCCTTCTCTACATCTCCAGAAATGGTGGTGATGATACCATGTTCAGGGGCTTTGCAATCAGCTCACAAAATTAGCAAGTCGAACAATTCGACCATCTCTAGTAGCCAGTTGGGAAGAGTTCACTATAGCATCACGAGTTGGCACTGGAATTGTCTTCCATTCCCCCAGTGACATCATGGTGCTGGTGGATGTAAGAGACCTTGCGCTCCTCCAACTTCAGTCTGGTGAATCTCACAGGTCTTCAATAGTGTTTAGGTCTGGAGACATGCTTGGCCAGTCCAGTACCTTCACCCTCAGTTTCTTTAGGAAGGCAGTGGTGTCCTTGGAGGTGTTTTGTGGATTATTATTGTAGTGTAGTGCCATGTTCATTTCAGGGTCCTGTCCCCTTTAAGTCCACGGACCATACCTAGGGGTATATAGTGAGAGGGGCCCACTCACCTAAGCCAGCTCAGCAGGAAGGCATCTGATGGAGAGGTAGTAACTGGGCATGCTAGCCACCCCGAGACCCTTCACCTGCCTCAATCTAGTCCAACGTGTGGGCAGCCATGTAGCAAAATAGCATGCACGGTTACTGAAAGCCTACGGTTCCCTTGTCCGATACCACCCGTGCCAAGGTTCCGGTGGGGTGGCTGGAACCCCCACCGCGTGGACGACCACTGAAGTCTCCTGGAGGTTGCAGAGCCTTGCCGCTTCTACCAGGGTAGGTCTTCCCGTGGGAGCGCAAGTAATGTCCGGTTCTGGCCTTTCTTCTTCTGGACTCACGTTGGTGCAGTGGACTGAAGTGCATGGGTATTCTGAGACTATTGGGGTCACCCCTTTATTGTTTGACAATTCACCTGTTTTCCTCAATGTTTTAGGTGTGCACCCCTATTGGGTCGCGGGCAATAAAGTTTTGCTTGTTTAAGCTGTGACAGACCGGTGGTCTGTCATGGTGAAGGTGGTCCATGTGCATCAGTGAGGGGGTCTGCTGGTGTGTTCTGGAGTCCAGAGTAGTGTTGGGGAGCGACAGTGGGTTGCTGTCCAGTTTTGATATGTTTTTGCTTACAGGGACCTGGACTCTGGAGTGGGGATGGAAGGAACTGGGTGGGCCGTCCCACTCCACCAAGATACACGTGCTGGAGCCTAATGAGATGGCCAAGTGTGTCTCTTCCAAAGGGAGTGAGACAAGTCAGTCATGGCTTCCTGATGAGGTGGGGAGACACTGTGCTGCTGGAGCAGCAGGTACCAGGGGGCACACAGGGAGTGTGGGGCCCAGGCCGGGGACGTCTAGGTGCCAGGCTGTGATAGCTGTTCCCTGCGCTAAAGGGAAGAGCCTGTGTTGGACCTTGTGTAAGCCAGGAGGATTGGCATTTCCAAAGACCTTTGTGTTGTGGATTAACCCCTGCGAGGTTCATCTCTGTTGGGACTTATTGAATAAATATGGGAAGGAGCCCTAAAGAGAACCTGTCGTATGGTTTGCCGTGATTGCGAGTACACCTTGGAGGCTGCTTCCCCACAAAGTTTTGGCCCTGTCGAGTCCTGACCTTACATTATTACATTGCAATTCTACTATAGGTGACAACAATGATCAAACTTTAAGACTTTTATCGCTGCAGAATGGGTTCACCGATGGATTATGGGTAATTGGGATGAAGGTGGTCGGAATGCGCTCTGCACCTTCTATGACTTCTGTGACCAGCTTTCCTTGTATACACACTAGGCTGTGGGCACACGAGGTCTTATCATATCCACAGAAGTGTCACACCTAACCACCATGCTTACATACGACAACAAAGCGCGGCAGTCACTGGCCGGCACCGCAGGCTTCAGTCTGCAAGCCGTGCAGAACAAACATGGAGATTTTTTTAATTCTCTGCGCTAATCTCTGGAACCGCAAACACAACAAATGGATTTAACAAAGCGAGCAGGTCAGCCGAGGGGACAGAAGATTCTGAACTTAATTTATGCAAAAACTACTAGAGATGGTGGAATTTTTAAACTTGCTGACTTTGTGAGCTGATTGCAAAGCCCCTCAACATGGTATCATCACTAAACTTGCTGGAGATGTAGAGAAGGGTTGGGGAAAGATTTGAAATAAAGTTTTGCTCTAAAAGGTGGCCATACACAGGTCGATTTCCCACACGATTGCTTGCCGATCGATCACCGGGCGCGTGCACGCCGGTCGATCGACGAGGAATCGAGTGCAGCCCACCTTGACCGATCGACCACGCCTGATCGACATGGCCCCCAAATTGGATCGGCCAGAGAACCAACCTGTTGGTGTTTTCTGATCGATTGAGCACACATCAAGGGGCGTTGACATTTGTGAATCAATCGACTGGTAACAGAATCGTCCAGGAATCGGTGGCCTAAGGTGGTAGGCACAGACTTGTATGGTCGATCGATCGACGCCTGTGGCTTCACCGGAATCGATCGGAGAGTCGATCGATCGCTCAGGAATCGACACGTGTATGGCTAGCTTAACACATGTAGTTTTTGCATGAATTAAGTTCAAAGTTAAAGTCGAAATTCTGATTTTCGAAATATTGACTTGACTTTGAACTTCATTTATGCTAAAACTACATGTGCTAGAGCAAACCTTTTTTTTTTTCCCAAATGTTCCCACAACTCTTCTCTACATCTCCAGCAATTCTGGTGATGATACCATGTTTAGGGGCTTTGCAATTAACTCACAACGTTAGCAAGTTGAAAAATTTGACAATCGCTAATATATATATGTGCAATTCGAATTTTTGAGCTCAACACTAATGAGCAAAATGTCCCAAATGTTTTGCCTTATGTTCAAAAAAGGTTGAGAATCCATGATCTCCTGTCATTATTACCTTTGTTGCGCAAATCGGTACCTGTACATGCGCATATTGTAAACGCAATGAAAGGTAGTTCTGGGTACTGATGTAAAAAGTCTTGAATATTCATGATTATGAAGATCTAAGAGCCCCCATACACCTTCAGATTTCCTTTAGATCTCACGGCTCATAATTCTCCTCTGTTTCTTTATCTGAGCCATATTTTGCTCCTTCAAGCAGGATCAATGGACGCACACACAGGCAGCCGAGCAGCACACACAAGCTATGTGTTTAGCTAGCTGCTCTGTGTGTGTGAAGGGGGCGTGGCCATCATGGACCCAGCTCTGCCAGAAGAGGAGGGGGGACTGGCTGCAGGCTGGGTGCTTTACACAGCCGGAGAAGCGGTCTGCTTCTCAGGCTGTGGAGAGACCTGGGGACCGAGAAACCGGGTCCCCATGTGGTGCACATTGATTACTGTCCGATTGATTGGCGATCGATCACAGCGCGGCGACGTCACCACTCTGTCATTGATCGCCGGTCGATTGCACAGGAATCTACCCGTGTATGGCCCAGCTTAACACTGTATTCGAGATCTTCGCAAATTCT
>CM070036.1:1087584-1103338 GCA_036250615.1 Ptychadena robeensis | reverse complement strand
CGGTACTAGCAAGGTGTGCCGTATAAACCCGGTACTAGCAAGGTGTGCCGTATAAACCCCAGACTAGCCAGGCGCACCGTATAAACCCCAGACTAGCCAGGTGCGCCGTATAAACCCGGTACTAGCAAGGTGTGTCGTATAAACCAATAATACCATCTTTTGTCCAATAATCCTTTTATGACAAAAGAAATAGACACATACAAGCACAAGTCAGTTCTCTGCAGACATGTTTTGTACCATCAGGGGGCGCTATCCAAGAAGGTGTCACAATTCCTCAATGATCTCTGTGTTCCCCATCTTACTGTTGTGTTTTTTGCAGACAACTGCTGGACAAGCATGGAACATATCTGAGGAGCAAGGAGAGGAAATACATCAATGGGTTAAACTAAAGTAAATTACAACAACGACACTCACAGTTCGGCTACAATCATTCTTTTGTTGTTGTCTTTAGAAATCACTCAACGTCAAGGGATAATATACGGTACTGTAAGATAAACTCAGACATGGTCTGGGGAACTAAAGATAGATTAGTGATGTTTGAAAACAACATTGAAATGTATCTGTCTAGTGGCAGCATGTTTGTTTGAGGCTTATGCCTGGCATACACACGCCGATAAGCGGCCGATTTTTCACCTGACCGACGGGCGTGCGCGCTCGCACCGTCGGTCAGCGGAAAAATCAGCCGCTTATCGGCGTGTGCCCACGTGGGGCGACAGCTCCCTGTCGCCCCACAGCTCGGCCGGCCAGAGGACGGACATGTCCGATATTCTCTGGCCGATGCCATTAGCTTCAATGAAGACCTGCGTCTTCATTGAAGCTAATGGCCGGCACACAAAGGGTGCTGTCGACTGAAGCAGCCCCATAATGCACCAGAATGCAAACGTGATGATGTCATCATTAGATATGATCCAGATAGATGGCCCAGAGTGATTGTGATTCGCAAACATAAAGGTCATTTGATATATTCACCTTAGCAGGAAATTGCCTTGGAACGGGGAAAAAAATCTGAAAACAGGTTTTGCAGGTCTTATGAGAAATTCCCTCTACAGTCATGTACGGGAATCTACCTTGAGGGTGCTGAGAGATGTCTTTCCTGCCAACCAAGTGTATGAGGCTTTCTCAAAAGGCAATTTATCTGCTCCAGCAGAAGGAGCAGAATTCTGCAGTACGGCAGTGTAGTTCAGTAGAGGAAAGTTAGGGCATGTCTACAGTTGAATGCCATGACATGAATTGCCCATGTTTTAGAGTGCATTAAGTGCAGTATTAGTGTTAACGTGCTCTATTACCGTATATATTTGAGTATAAGCCAACCCAAATATAAGCAGAGGGACCTTATGTTATCTTCGAAAACTTGAAAAAAACGTATTGACTCGAGTATAAGCCGAGCATGGGAAAAGCAAAGTCAGATAGTGGAATTTTCTAAATAGAGAAAGCAACATTGTGCCTAGGAATGAATCAAATAGGCGAATCTTAGTGCCACATCCTTAATAAAGTCAAGAGAACACAGATTCATTGTTATTACAGGATGGGTTTTCACAGCACTTCTTATGATTCAAACATGAAAACTAATTTTCATTTAAAACGTCTTCTTCTTTCTTATTTTTATTGGGAGCAATACATGGCATTGAAAATGGAAACTTATTTTCATTTTTGAATCATAAGTAGTGGAGTGTTCTATTTAAATTTCGATTCAAATTCCTTCTCCAATAACAATCAACAAACAGGCCACCAGATGGCGGTGTGGTGCCATTTGTTTACATTTCACCAGCCAAGGTCAGAAAACACAATGGAGCTTCACAGAGGCTGCCTGTGCCTGCAATCCAGCAACCTGTGGCCAGATTCAGGTAAGTAGGCCCTGACTTGAGTCTAAGCCGAGGGGAGCCATGTCAGTCCATTTTGGGGCTGAAAAAGTCAGCTTATACTTTAGTATATATGGTAACTCGAATAAAAAAAAAACACAGAAAAGCATCACCCGTGTTTTTGACGTATTCGTTGACTTTCAATGGACAAGAAGCATGTCATGGCCGGTGATGCTTAGTATTTCATGACACATCCTGGGCTATGGCACACCTGTGTATACAGGTAGGTTATAGCCCATAGAGAAGAATGAGTGGCATCTGCAATAAATAGTGTCTAGAAGTCTTAGAGGATTGCAGGGGTGACAATTAAGTTAAATGAGGACCAGAAGTGTGATCGTTGCAGGGCCCAGACTGTGTTTCTTGACCAATGTTTATAGTGCAATTTTGAGCTCTTCTTCCACAAACAAAAAACATCTATGGAGAGTGTATGAAGTTCTTTTGTGTTGGTTGCACTGTAGTGTAATGCCACTGAAAATGCGGGGTAATGTCCCCTTATCCAGACCATGATCCTCCTGGGTTCCTGGGCTACTTAAGGGGAGGGTCTGCCCCACTAGAGTCAGCTCAGCTAGAAGGAGTCTGATGGAGTGGAGGTAACTGGGCACGTGATCCACCCTGAGACTCTATACCTGCCTCAGTCTGGTCTGGCGTGCAGGCAGCGAAATACCACGTACTCTTCCTTGAAGCCACAGTTATGTGTTCTCTGTACAGAGCCTC
Organism: Ptychadena robeensis; assembly: GCA_036250615.1. NCBI lineage: Eukaryota > Metazoa > Chordata > Amphibia > Anura > Ptychadenidae > Ptychadena > Ptychadena robeensis. The sequence goes on along the minus strand of CM070036.1, from coordinate 1,100,765 downwards.
GTCTCTACCCTTGCCAAGGTTCCAGTTGGGTGGCTGGGTGCCCCCACCACATTGAATGACAGATGACAGCCGCTGGAGAGTCCCTGTTCATATGCAAGTACTGGTCAGTGCTGGCTCTACTTCCCCTGGCCCCACATGGGTGCAGTGGACTGAACTGCGGGGTTACCCTGGGACTATTGAGGCTTTTATTATTAAACATTTCATCTGTTTGTGTTGGAAGTTTTAACTGGCGCTCCCCTGTCGGGTCACTGGAAATAAAGTTTTGGTCGATAAAAGTTGGCTTCTGATGTTGGTTGATTCCTGAACCTTATATCAACATTTTTGCTTGCACTCTAGGCAGGCTTGTGGAGGTCCAGGCACCTAGTTATCCACAAGCAGGTCTGATTAGGAACTATACTAGTGGTGGGCAACTGAGTTAATATGTAGGGCTACAAGTGTGGCCCGCAGAGTCACTAAAGGGCCGCACATACCATCGATCCAAACCCTCCCCCCGTCAACATATCTTAGCAGGCGGTGGACCAGATCCGACAGGCAGTCAAAACCCGACAGCACCCACCCCCCCACCCCCTCTTGTCCCTGGGTGCAGCACTCATATGTAGACCTGGTTTCCCCGATCAATATTGACAATTTTACTGATGAAGGACCACCAAAGTTGATTAGGAAAGCCGGGTCAGCGTGTGACCACTTCACAGGTGAGTTGCTATGCCCTATACATTAACAGGACCAAGGGGGGCGGCCGAACAATGCCCAAAGGGCCGCATGCCACCCCGAGCCACAGGTTGGGCACCTAGGAACTATACAGTATTAGTAGCATCTAAATGGGGCGATTGGTATAGTCCAAGGATGGAAAACACAATAAGTTTTGCCAGATTGGGTGTAAAACCAATTCACAACACTAGCTATGATTTTTGTGGTGAAATATGTATGGAAAAAAAGAAAGTACACCCTCTTTCACTTCTATGATTTTACATATCAGGATAAAGTATCACAATAAAAATCATCTGGTTCTAGAATGTTTTCATCGCTTCCATTTTAAAGTACATTCTACTAGAAACTAGAATAGAGAAGCTATGTGACCTTATGTGAATGGAGCCTAGGCGATCCCCCAATCCCCACCGCACTCTTCACCTATAGCCAAGCCTCCGCTCAACTTTGGAAGGCTAGTTGTCACCTCCCAGCACTCGGTTGCTCCAGGATTTATATGCACAAAGGATGACATCTGGAAAAAAGGATCGGAGAAGGGCCAGTAGCCCACAACTAAACAAGGCCGGGTGGAAACCATGGCCCTATGGAGTATTCTGGAGCCTAACACCATGACCTTCACTGCTGCTTCATTCCATGCAATTTAACAAACCATGCATGGCCACACTGCCATGCTCTCTTTAAAGAGAAGAGACTCGTCCAAAACATTTGATATTTGTGCAGTCTTTTTCTATTTATACTGTCATGAACTTTAACGTCCAAAGCTAGCCATACACGTTTAGATCCCAGTTTGTTTTGCCAGTGATCGATCACAGCACTGTTACCACGCTGCTTACGGGCACCAGCAAAACCAACAGGGATTGAGATGTGCGCCACTAAAGATTTACCATCTTTGCGGATTCCTGTTGCATCCGTTCCTTGCACACTTTTTCAGGTTGATTGCTCAAGGTAGGGAGCCACCAATTTCCCAAACATCAATCTATGGGAACACGCATGCAGATCGATCTTTGGGGAATCGATTGCATTTCTATACATGTATGGGGGTCTTTAGATGCTAATTCAGGCATGTAGCTCTTTGGTTTTTCCAAATTTGCTGGGTCATCCTTTATTGGAAAGATTGGCAATTTTGTAAAATCTTTATCAATGTGATATGATAGACTTCAAATTGTTGGTGTTGTAGCTTTTTTGAGATTAACACAAGGGGACCTGGGAAGGAAGACATCAGGAGTGACATCTACCTTTACCAATTGCCTGATTTTTTTCATGATAAAGGCAAAAAAAAACACAGAGGGGAAAAAGAACGAAATCACCTCCAGTAAGCTTTGGGCACAAGGAAACACAAGGGGACATCTACCTACCCAAGTCTCCTTCCAGCCGGTGTTCTGAGATATTGTGCTACCTGAAATATTTTCCTACCCTTACAACTGCGCATGTACAGATAGCCCTAGTTTTGGGGCTTTTCAGGGTTAATCTTATGAATTTTGAGTGCCAAGGTTAGGGGTTTGGGGGGAGGGTTAAGCTTAGGGGTTTCCGAGGGTTAAGGTTAGGGGATTGGGGAGGTTAAATTAATTTTAACTACCCAAACCCTAAACTTAACCCCCGACCCACAAAACTTACCCCTACTATCAAGCACCACTCCCCCTAACCTTAACTTCACAGCCTACAGTGCTGAGGTCTGCGTAAGGCTGGGTCTACACTATGCAGCCCCTTAAACCCATGGGGGGCGTTATGGACACGTCACGGTGTGCATGTCCATATAATCAGACCGCTGTTTTCTGGGAGTATAGGGCGTGGTATTCGCCATGTCGGATAAATGTGTTGTATACTAAGGCTGGTTCTACACTGTACCGCCCCAGCTTCCAAACAGCAGGCGGGAGCTATGGGCACGCCATGCCCATAATGCTCCCCTGCGGTTTGGGAGCCGTTTAGGGCGCGGTCTTGCCGTGTAGGCAATACCTCGTCCCATACATTACTATTAGTTTGCGTTCATCACAAACCGCTCCCATTGGTAAACAATGGGCGCGGTACATGTTTCCTGTGCGCGGTGGGATGCCCCCGGATCCAGAACGCATGTCTGGGCATTCTGAATGCGCACCCACTGCCGCGCCACCCCCAACCAGGGGCATGACGCACCAGTATAGACTGGCGCTCCATTCCCCAAGGGGGCGGTTGCACTGCACTGTTTTCCCTGCAGTGTAGATGCAGCCTTACTTTTGGCAAACCACGCCCGAAAACATACTGGGCATGGCTTGCGTGCGTCACAAACCGCGCCCATTGTTTATGGTAAGGGCAATAAAGACCATTTGCTATGGGGCCCAGCGAATCCTAGTTACGCCCCTGAGGGGGGTTATATCCTTTTACCAACCACCCTATGCACCACATTTTTTTTTTTATCCAACGTGTTTCTACATGGATCATTGCAATAAAATCAAATTAAATCAGGTTTTCTTGGCAAAATACAGGGTAGCATTTATCCAAAAGATTTTGGAGTCTGAGACCCTGGATAGTCTAGACTCAAATACATTACCTATGTAGGAAAGCGCACTGCTACTTTGTGTACTGGTGCGAAACTGGCACCACCTGTCTGCCACTTTCTAGACACTCGCTCTGTGGTCCCTTCGTAGGTCCTAGCTCACATCCCAATAAAGGTCCAACACATGGTGACGTTTGGTGTAAGATATGGTGGTCATTTATTGATGACTCACAGTACACTTCACAGTCCATGCCATCCTATGCCAGCCATCTGGGAGCAGCCGTTGTTGGTCACTCAAATTTCTGTTCTTGTCCTTCTCCAACCTGGTGACACTTCAGGCTAGGGATGTCCTTGCCCCTAGCGGGGGAACAAGGGAGATGTGTTAAATAACATCTCTCCTGACTCAGGGTCTCCAGATCCACTGGCCTGCGTGGCCTATCTCCCAAATAATCCAACAGAGCTCCACTCCCTGCTCTCTACTCCAGATCCAGACTCTTCCCCTGTTTGGGCCTTATTATACCTCACCCCAGGCTGGTCACTCCCAGCCACAGTTACATCAACTACAACTTTCTGCCATGTTTCTTTGACCTTTACAAACACATAACAATGACTTATCATGAACCTGCCTTGCCCAACAACAGGAAAATATTACATCCTTTTACAACCACTCAGCAGAGCACAGTTAACCCTTTACACACCCAAACCTGGTTACCACTACACACAATTCACAGTCCACTTTCCAGCACTTCTCCAGAGAATTTTAAAAAAAACAGAACACCTACCAGTTTTAGAATAGCTTGTGTAGTGAAAGGATAAATTGCAGAGGACTCCAATTTTAATCTCAGCACCACGAGTCCTGTTCCTGTCAATAGAGAAACAGAGCTTGTTATATTCGATAGACCATTGGTTTCCAATGTATCAACAATCAGGATAAAAACACACTATTATATGGAAATGTCACATTATATTATACATGTTAATGTTATCTACTGTATATGAACATGTGTTGAATCAGCTCAGTTGCGCACATGCCTCTATGTTGTGCAATGCTAAGGTAAGCTGCAGCTTGGCAGTGATCTCCCTGAGAATGTCAGGCGTGGTGGACAATAATGCTTTCAAGTTGAAAGATTTACATATCTGGATCTATCACCCGTAAGAGGAAATAGGCATGGAAAGCTATGAGAACTCACATCAATCTTAAAGCAGTTCTATACTCAAAATGGACATAATACTCACCTGTCAGCAGATTACATCTGTGAAAAATGCTACAGATAAAAAAAACAAAAAACAATGTACTCACCTTCCTCATTCCCAGGGAAATCATATTTATTAAGGGCAGATAGAATCAGTGCCACCCACACTTCATTTTGACTGTCATTCTATAAAACGGCCACTAGATGCAGCTTCAATTACATCGTGTTAGATTTTGCAGATGTGAAGCTGCATTCCAAGTCACACGAGACTACGGACTTCCTCCCAGCTGTCCCTGTCCCCTGATTGTTTACAAGCTGTGGGAACCTTACACAGTAGGAGGGAAGAGCCCGGAAATCGCCTCTCCTGCTGTAAGGAACATTTTTTACATTTTTTTTAGAAGCGATTGCTTAATTATCAGCAGTACTGCTGCTGATAGTGTAAAGTGCCCAGTGAGGTGGTAGGTCCGCTTTAATGCGCACCTAAAATAAAAAGAAACAAAGAAAATTGAATACAATTTTTTGTTACCTCTGAGCTGTCACAATGGAACAGAAATGCTCTTTAATCCTAAAAATATATACTTACCTACTGTGCTCTTGTCTGTGGCAATCCCCATATTTAACCCTCTGTAGATGCTGGTCTTTCAGAGGTAAATAACTGCAGTAATATGTATGACCACTAGAGGCCAGGTCATTTCAATGGTGAAAACATATATCTGTAGGCTTGTAAAGGTGAAGTAATGATGTGACTTTCTGTGTGAGAAGCTCTTATGGCCACGATATTTTCTTAAGAGAGGGGAGGTGTGACAAGGGTAAATCAGGATTATCTCATTACAGGTAAAACTGGCCATACACCTTTACATCTCTCTGTCCGATATCCTTTTAAATCTACCAACAACTATGTAGTGCCGGGTCTGGTAGACGTGATGGTTTAGTCCCTCATATTACATGGTTTTGGTAAAGATCTAAGGAGGAGATCTAAAGGAAATCTGAGGGAGAAATCTAAAGGTGTATGGGGGACCCTAAGGATGTTTTATCTTTTTTAAATGATAATCTATTTAAAGGGTTAATATAAATTCCTCATAAGAGCTCCCGCTCACACAGGAGCTCCCGCTCACTTTCCATGCTGCTTAGAGTCAGCAAGCACCCCTATAAATAGAGCCTAATGGGGTGTTTGACAGCTATGGACATGAATGACATTAGGTGAGTTAAGGTGCACTTTATCCATTACCATTATATTATACATGATGTGGGGCTCATATAGATTCCGTGATTATCTCTGAACTCCAGAAAAGTTTTAAAACCTCCCTACAATGCAACCCTTGAATCACAATCATTGTTTAGGGTTTCTACTCCCGCTTTCTCTCCAGTGGGGGTCCATTGACAGCATGATCTAATGCAGTGTTTTTCAACCACTGTTCCGCGGCACACTAGTGTGCCGCAGGATGTTGCCTGGTGGGGGTTTTTACCCAACCTCGGCCCTCCTATCTAGCTGCCTCCTTATGTATAAAGTCTATACTATAAGAGGCAGCTATATAGGAGGGCTAAGCCAACCGCATCCTCACAAGCCGGTTCCGTGTCTAACCAGATCGGCTGTATAAGTCTTATACTAATAAGAGGCCGCTAGATAGGAGGGCTAGAGCAACCGCATCCTCCCACAGAGCCGGTCCGCTGTAGAACAAACACCGCATGCGGCTGTATAAGTCTGATAACTAAGGACGGGAGGCTGAGTAGGAGGGCCTACGCACAGCGCATCCCACAAGAGCCGGTCTGTGTATAACACGGATCGGAGCTGTGTAACCGGGTGCCTTATATTATAAGAGAGCAGCATAGAGTACTGAGGGCTAAGAACGCGGCATGGCCTCACAGAGCCGGCCGTCTATAAACCACGGCATCGGCTGTATACAGTCCTTATACTAATAAGACTTATAAACAGCCAGTCCGTGTTGAAACGACGGACCGGCTCGAGCGAGATGCGGTTGCTTAGCAACACGCGTCCCCACAGAACCAGGGCGGGGTTTTTGTTTGCTCTGCTGGTACGCATCTGCGTTCCAGCGGGGCACCTGCTTCTGTTCTTCGTTGATCGAACAAAAAAAATCTACACGTAAACCAACCTTTAAACCTTATCTCAATTGGAAAAAACAAATCCCACTGCAATACTTTCTTTGGCCACAAGATGTCCCCAGTGCTCCCTTATCTCTGTATATCACAGTTCTGGCTTTCTTATTAAGCTCCAGCTATGTTTGGCAGCTCGTAAGATAGAGATGGTTGAATTTTTTGACTAGCTGACTCTGTGAGCTGATTGCAAAGCCCCTGAACATGGTATCATCACCAAAATTGCTGGAGATGTAGAGAAGGGTTGTGGGAACATTGGGAAAAAAATGCTATAGTTATGCTATAGCACATGTAGTTTGCATAAATTAAGTTCAAAGTTTGTCTGGGTACTGGACATCATGGCAATTCATATTAAATTAGCCATGCACGGGTCGATTTGTCACCAATCAATTCTCGATCTGGTAATTTCAGGCGATTGGGGAATCGATGGAAAACCACCTTGGGAATCCAATTTGTGGTCGATTTGGACATGAGCCAATCTCCAAAATGTCAGATTCCACGGAATCCATCGATCGGAAAGGCTGCTGCATAGGGAGCTATGGGTTCACCAATGTACTTTGATTGGCAAACCATCGACCAAAAAAAACCAACACGTCGGTTCAGTGTCCGATCCAATTTTTTGTTGATTCCGATTTTATTTGGTCGATAGTTCAGGGTGGGCAGAACCCGAGTGATCGCCGATCGATCTCTTGAACGCACGCGGTGATCGATCACAAATTGAGTGAAAAATCGACCCGTGTATGGGAGCATTTACTGGGATTCTACTGCTATCGTATTAGAAATTATCTTAGTAATGTAGATATTATACTGCTGTTGGTAATAAATCTATATGGGGCTTTGCTAACTGGTGACATCGAGTTGAGCCCAGCTATGATGAAGGGTAATACTGATAGATTCCTGTTACTCTTTATTGGGAGCTGGTAGTTCTACCAAGTGATAATTAGTGATGGTCATACTATCTGCAGGGCCGACAGTTCGGCTGCAAACAAACATGTTCGCCCTCCTAGCCGGTGATCAGTAGAGGTGTTCGACCAGCCCTGCTTACCAGCTAGAAGGAGCTCGTTATTCTTCCTCCAGCAGGATCAGCGAGATCCCACTGGAGAAGGAATCTTTTCACTAGAGACCGAGTAGAGAACCCAGTCTTGCAGTGAAAAGCCGGCTCTGTAAGCCAAAGTGATGTCAGTGACGTCACATCCGGCAACAGCAACCAGGAACTATGCGTCACTTCCGGCTTTACCGATTCAAATTCCCTGCCAATAGGCGAGCAATTTTAATCTGTCCGCGAACAGGTGGACAGCAGACTAATTTCGGACTATAAAGGCTGCCATACACGGCACGGATTCGTGCCGGATTCTGGCGCGATGGATTCCGGGCGCGTGCACGTGGATCCATCGTGCCGGAATCCCCTGCAGCCCACCTTGCCCGTCCGATCGCATCCGATGGATCAGGGGCACAGAATCGGATCCGAGGAAGAACCAACCTGTTGGTCTTTTCGGGTCCGATTCTGCTCTGATCAGGGGGCGTTGCGGTCAGGGAGGCGATCCATCGGACACAGATCCCTCCCGGATCCGGCCGTACAAGGTGGGCTGCCACGATCGGATTCCCTAATTGGCTGATCGTTCTCACCTGTGGATGCCGGCGGAATCGCCGGAATCCATCGGGTGCTGAATCGATCAGCCAGGGAATCCGTGCTGTGTATGGCTAGCTTAAGTCCGATCCATCTATTCACGGATAGTGAAGAGCGGCATATTTCGGGAATAATTCTACTAATATTGGATTTAAATGTCATGAATAGTCGCATTTGCGAATGAGAATATATGCGCAATTATAATCACCTTGCAATTACCTTTAAAATGGTTGTGCTATTTATTTTCGCATTGCGAATATATATTTGCAATCCATGCCCATAAGCATTCCAATGGCGAATATCCACCGCCATATTCGCGAATTCTCGAATAGCCAATATTTGCCGAATATATTCGCAATTTGAATATTCAAGCTCAACACTATTCGCGAGCAGACATTTGAGAAGTTCGGCCATCACTAGTGACAATATTGATTAGTTCAGTTATGATAAATGTTGAGGTGGCTGGTGAGGTATTTGACTTAAAAATTGCTTTATCGATTAGAACATAACTAATTACCTCATATGGTGATGATGCAATTTTGGTAGCCATAGAAGTAGACCCCATAACATTGAAAACTCGAGTTCACACATTGAATAGTGAACAAATCTGTGAAGATAGGACAGCTTGGGCTTTCAAAAAAGAAAGCCCAAGCTGTCCTATCTTCACAGATTTGTTCACTATCCAAAAGGGTGTGGCACAGATATATTCCTTGATTTGGGGGAGAGGTCTTGACACACTTTGCTGGCTCAGACCATTTCTCTATGTTCACACATTGAATGTTACTTTTGGTGTGGTGTTTCCCAGAGATGTCGCTTGAGATATATTATATATCATTGGGGTAGTTCTGAATCTGTTCTAGTTATTCTTGGCATGATTAGGAGTTATGGTGGATGCCCCATATATCTCTATGGCTGGAGTGGATCAGTTTTTGCTAGGACGTCACTACGTTTTCTCCCCATGTTCGGCCCGCACATCCAATGGCAATAAAAAAAATACACTGGAGCAACACTGCCATTGAAAGTAATGGGGCTATGACACACCTGTGAGGACAGTGAAAAGTATTCGTTTGTATTTGTGCAACGCGTCAATGTCGAATGTCTGATATGCGTCTATTGATATTTAATGGGCTTGCATTGTTGGTAATCACTAGTGATGGCCGAACATGACCATGACCATTCGTGAACAGGCAGATCGGACTTTTAGAAAATGAAAACGTTGGCCTGTTCGCGAGTGAGATCTAATTCCCACCTGTTCGCGGTGACGTCACTACATGGAACGAATAGTGCCCTGGTTCATATTTCAGAAGTGATGTCACTTCCGGTAAATGGAATGCACATCCCCATCATGCAAAGTGCAAAGTGACGTCACTTTCACTTTTTTTTCCCCCTGATTTTTTCCCTGGAGACCTTGCGGACAGTTCGTCCATATCTAGTAATCATACAGTTGTGTAGTGGCTGCATGTTTGCTCATTGGATCTTAATGGGCTTGTAATGTGGAGATTACCCACTCAAGAACCAAGGTCACAAGTAGGCCAAGTTGCCCCTGCCTTTTTTCCTTGCGATCGGCGTGGATTGAACATGGGTAAAACAAGTAGTGGTAGAGAGCCCTTTATGTAGAAGGATCTTAAAACAGATATTACAGGTGCAGATGTGCCAGCTGTGGCCATTAATAGGCTGATATTATACCATTGTGGTGCAGTTAATTTACCTGTTGATGCCAAAACTGTTGACTCTGTTGACATGGTGGTACCTGGGATGGAAATGCCAGCGATATCAGACGTTGTTCTTCCTTTATCTGGTGTTATGGTTCCAGTGATGTGACCAAGATGGTTCCAAGATGTTACCAGGTTGGTCCAGCCAGTCGATGTGGTATTAGGAAGTATAGCTCCATGTAACATAGTGGTAAGACTTGCAGTTTCTTGGGTTGGTGTTGACCTAGACATGGGCGGTGCATCAGTTTTTCCTTGTGAAGCAGACTTCGTAACAGTAGATGTCACTGTAGTGGAAAATATTGAATCAATTCCATTTGATCTTGCCATGGATGTGGAAGTAGCCAGCATTGTTCTGGATGATGGATTAGACATCTCTGGTACAGCTGTGGCAAGTGGGGTTGTTGAGTTTGTTACGGTAAATGACGCTGTTTCCTTGTTGGTAGTCGTAAAGTTAAAACACAAATGACACTTTGGTAAACCTGTGCTAGTTGGGGATGTATAGTTGGTTACACTAGATGATGTCGGCACAGTTGGTGATATGACAAAAGCCACATTGGACTTTATTGTTTCTGTTGTCCTTTCTTGTGACACAGAGTTGGTTAGCATAGACCTTGGTGTAGTTGTGGCAGTCAATGTGGTCGAGTACGTTTTTGGTGGATAAATCAGCGCACTCGTACCAGACATTGAAGGAGTTTTTGGTGTATAAGTTGTTTCAGTATTTGCTGTTGGGTATGTTTGAGGTAAGGTCACACCAACAGAGGAAGCTCTATTCTCGGATCTAGAAGGATAGGTGCTGTTGGCAATATTTCTGGTTTCATTAGGCAAAGTATGGTGCGTTTCCATTATCATTGTGGAAGATGGTTGAGAAGGAACCATAGGTGTGTTGGAATCAGTCCCTGAACTACTAGTTATTGTTTTCATTGTAGTTGCTGCTACATTTCTGGTAGTTACCATAGTATTTTGTGTAGTTGTGGTAGTCAATGAGGTTGGATAAACTGGCGGATATCTTGGTGCACTTGCAGCAGGGTTTGATGTTGGGTATGTTTGAGGTAAGGTCACACCAACAGATGAACCTCTATTCTCGGATCTAGAAGGATAGGTGCTGTTGGCAATATTTCTGGTTTCATTAGGCAAAGTATGGTGCATTTCCATTATCATTGTGGGAGATGGTTGAGAAGGAACCATAGGTGTGTTGGAATCAGTCTCTGAACTACTAGTTATTGTTTTCATCGTAGTTGCTGCTACATTTGTGGTAGTTACCATAGACTTTTGTGTAGTTGTGGTAGTCAATGAGGTTGGAAAAATTTGTGGATATCTTGGTGCACTTGCAGCAGGGTTTGATGTTGGGTATGTTTGAGGAAAGATCACATCAACACTTTCAGATGAATCTCGATCTTCGTATTCAGAATGATAGGTGCTGGTGGCATTATTTCTGGTTTCATTAGACATTTCCATTGTGGAAGTGTGGTGTGGTTGAAGTGTGGTGGAATCAGTCTCTGGTCCAGGAGACATTGGAGAGGTCAGTGGTCTCTTGGTAGATGTTATACATTCCACATCACTTGTGTTGCTATTTGGTGACGTGGTCTCCTTTCTACTAGCAGTTGGAGATGGGAAGGGCTTTATGGGTTGAATTGAAACTGATGCTGGTGGGATCCCTTCCTTTTGCAAAATTGTTGGTACTCCGGAAGCCTCCTTGTCCACAGTAGGGGTATTTATAGAGGCAAAAACATCTGCTGTTGTTGATGAAACGGTTTTATCGCTTGAAGAACCATTCCTGTTCCAAGTTGGAGGCTGTGAGACAGTGTCAGAGAGAACAGGTTTGGCCACTGAAATGGAGGATAAAAAAATCACACAGAGACAATTATTCAAACTTTAAAAGCATATGTAAGTATAGTCAATAGTGGTGGCAATCCTCACTGTTGGGGCTTGTACCCACTTAGGCGATCGGCCGCGATCACCCGTGATTCTAATTGTGGTGCGGTGATCGCGCTCATGCATTTGATGGGGGTCATCCCCACAGCTGTGATCAGGTGCGGATCTAGAACACAGCTTAGGGCTTGTCCCCACTGGAGCTGTTGATCATGTTGTGACGATCGCTGCCATGTATTTGATGGGGCTTATCCTCACAACCGTGATTGGCCACCATCATCTGCAGATACGGTGCTGCCCACCATGTTTTTTATTGCGGGTCGCGACCGATCGTGGCCAAACGCCCCTGATTGTGGCCATAGACATAAATGGGCGTGGCTAAGTCTCATTTTTACTGCACCTTCACTCTCTATGGGAACAATCAGGCAAGATGTCTTGTCCCACCCCCCCACTTCCTGCCTACATGTGCCGTAATTCTAATCCTGGGAGACAACGGGAGAACGCTGGTTGCTCGCGAATTGGAATAGCAGCAGAGCGCTAAAGTGGAGACAAGCCCTTACTGCGTATTTGATTGTGTGCCGCAGGCGGTCACGGCCATCACACCTGATTGCGCACATAGACAGGAATGGACGCGTTTCAGAAACACATCTCAATTCATTGAGATGCAATTTTTAAACGCTTTTTAAATGAATGGGGTCATTGTGCTGTTTGGCAAGATTACCTGTCCCACCCCCCACTTCCTCTCCAATCACGTCCAGAGAAGCGCACCCAAAAAATGCAACTGATGGTGTCCAATCGCTTACAAGAAAAATCAGTAGTGATTAAAGTCGAGGGTAATTGCCTAAGTAGGGACATAGCCATGTTAAATCATCTTGTACAATGGGGGGTCTCTGTTCCCTGAAAAATCCTTGACATGGCGTAATGCGTCGTAGCCTGGGCGCTTTTCAATGCTCCAACCCTCCATGGTTCACAATATTCTGATGATATGACAAGAGGATGCAGGTAGCAGGTAGCACAGTTTTGTCACCTATACCCAGAATTACCAGACAGCAGTTAGGTCACTAATGTCTTTTATTCCACTTTTTGCATGATTTTTGCACTGAATAAATACCATATACAGTGCTGCTTGAAAGTATGTGAACCCCTCAAGTGGTGTAGATGTTTCTGTTGTTTAACCATGATTTTCTCATTCTATCATCACCAGTGTTTATTCATAAATTGTCAGATATATGTTCATCAATTGAATGTACTTGTTTAGTAGGTTTTGTTTAAGTTGCCCAAAAACTACATGAAACATGGACTTAGTGTATGTGCAAAAGTAAGTGAACCCCCAGCTGCATTGGTTAAGTCGACCAGGTAAAAGACGCAGGTGAAACACATTTGGGTGCTTAATCAATCACTTAAGCAGACCAATGAAATGAGACATCCTTAAAAAAAGGTTTTGGCCTGCACTAATTAAAAGAGAGAGGAAACCAACTGAACCACTGTGGTCC
>CM070036.1:1074743-1087484 GCA_036250615.1 Ptychadena robeensis | reverse complement strand
CAAGGTGGTATGCAGCGATGGATACTCTTAATTGGCCGATTGATCACACCTGCGATTTCTCGGCAGAATCGCCGGAATCGATCGGACATGGAATCCGACACGTGTATGGCTAGCTTGAGGCTCAGAAACACACAGCAAATGTACTTTTGCTAGGAGATGTATTATTTAATTCAGCAGGTTAAAAAGTAAGTTAATTACAAAGGCCCTGAACATGATATCATCACCAAAATTGCTGGAGATGTAGAGAATAGAGATGGTCGAATTTTCTTTCAAAAATTCTACGATTTTGAGTTAATTGCAAAGCCCCTGAACATGGTATCATCACCAAACTTGCTGGAGATGTAGAGAAGAGTTGGGAGTATACTACAAAAAAGTTTGTCTCTAACACTAATAGCTTTTGCATAAATTAAGTTCAAAGTCAAGTAAAAATTTCGAAAATCTGAATTTCAACTTTAATTTTGAACGTAATTTATGCAAAAACTACATGTGCTAGAGCAAAACTTATTTTTTCAAATGTTCCCCCAACCCTTCTCTACATCTCCAGCAATTCTGGTGATGATACTATTTTCAGGGGCTTTGCAATTAGCTCACAAAGTTAGCAAGTTGAAAAATTTGACTATCTATAGTAGAGAAGGGCTGTGGTAACATTGTAAAGTAAAAAGGTATTGCTCTAGTATAAAAAGTTTTAAACTACTGCATAAGTTCAAATTAAGTCAACTTTAAAAACTTTGACTTGACTTTGAACATAATTTATGCAAAAATCTGCTAGGACAATACATTGTTCGAATGTTCCCACGACCATTTTCTACATCTCCAGCAAATTTGGTGATGATAGCATGTTCGGGGGCTTTACAATTCACTCGCAAAGTCGACCTACAAAAAGCCAGGATTTTAATTTCTTGACCCGAGTATAAGCTGAATTTAATTATTTTTAACACACTTCAGGTTCTGAAAAATGTGGCTAATACTCGAGTATATACGGTAGATGTTGTATATTTTTACACCCCTTATTGCAGACTGAACGTCTCATTGTGATCGGTGTGCTCGACCTGTCACATGGTCTTCCAACTGGGTCACCTCCTCCATGTAGTAGGTGTCACCCAGTGCTATTATTAATGGTGGCACCGTGTCTTGCAGGTGATCATTAGAGATGGTCATCCAGTGAGCTGATTGCAAAGCCCCTGAAAATGGTATCATCACCAAAATTGCTGGAGATGTAGAGAAGGGTTGGGGGAACATTTTGTAAAAAAAATGTAGTTTTTGCATAAATGAAGTTCAAAGTTAAAGTCGAAATTCAGATTTTCAAAATTTTTACTTGATTTTGAACTTAATTTGTGCAAAAACTATTTGTGTTAGAGACATACTTTCTTTTTTGGAGTATACCCCCAACCCTTCCCTACATCTCCAGCAAGTTTGGTGATGATACCATGTTAAGGGACTTTGCAATTACCTCAAAACCGTCGAAATGGTCGAATTTAAAAAAAAAAATCCGATCATCTCTAGTGTCAAGTGGTGGTCCTCCACAGGTCACAATGGGACTCTGGTCTCACAATCCGTGGCACCCACTTTGATGGGGTGCAATAAAGACTGACAGATGTTTTACCATTTTCCAGTATATCAAAAATAATGTTACTCCCTCACCCAAAGGGGGGGGGGGAGGGGTCTAAGGTACGTTCATAATTCCACACTTTCTTTTTGTAAGTCTAGTCCTTTTGTAATTTGGGTCTCAAATCCTCCAGAGAATGGTTCCATGTTATGTCTGGCACTGTTCCCTGCAGCATTCTACTCTTTGAGTCATTTCATGGTGGGCATCCATGATCCAGTGCAGCGCTACATCCTATAACACAAATGGCTTGCAGACGACATTAATACACACAATGATCACTAGAGATGATCGAATTGTTTTTCAGAAATTCGACGTTTCGAGTTAATTGCAAAGCCCCTGAACATGGTATCATCACCAAACTTGCTGGGGATGTAGAGAAGGGTTGGGGGAACATTTGAAAGAAAATATTATGTCTCTAACACAAATAGTTTTTGCACAAATTAAGTTCAAAATCAAGTCAAAATGTCAAAAATTCGCAAATTCGACTTTAATTGTGAACTGAATTTATTCAAACACTATTTGTGTTAGAGACATACTATTTTCTTTCAAATGTTCCCCCAACCCATCTCTACATCTCCAGCAAGTTTGGTGATGATACCACGTTCAGGGGTTTTGCAATCAGCTCTGAAAGTTAGCAAGTCGAAAAAGTTAGCAAGTTGACCATCTCTAATGATCACCTGCAAGACACGGTGCCACCATTAATAATAGCACTGGGTGACACCTACTACATGGAGGAGGTGACCCAGTTGGAAGACCATGTGACAGGTCGAGCACACCGATCACAATGAGACGTTCAGTCTGCATTGCTTAACATTCCAGACAAACCACTAACTACACAGATGACATTTTAATTGATTTCCTATCCATACAGTTCTGAGATTCACACAGTTACGCCACATAGCTCAGCCTTGTCTGTCAGGTGGGAAACATTAATACCTGTCTCTCCAGCATGTGATGGCACATGCAGCGAGCTCACTTCCATGTCACCCTGCTCTCTCCTCCTATCATCATGCTCTTAACATTTGGACAGTAATTTGCATATTTCTTTTATAGTCCAAGCATTGTGTTTTCTAAGATGACCATCTGTGCTTTTTAGCTAAAATTTTTTTTTTTTTCAATTCTCATCACCTTTGTTCATGACAATGTATATTGCTGTATGTGGTTTTATCAGGAGCTTTACTAGACCTGGGCAACCTGGGGATTGTGCCACAGGTCTTCTAAGATATGCCCTGATAATGCATAATAATATCCTAGCAATCCCACAGAAATCATGGAGGTGTCCCTGATCTAGTAGAAGCCCAGAGGTGCCCCTGATCTATAAGGACTCTAAGGGTGCCCCGTATATTACATTCCTAGACGTTCTCCTGATTTACTAGAATGCTACAGCTGCCTGTGATCTATTAGAACCCTAGAGGTACCCCCAATCTATAAGTACTCTAGAGGTGCCCCATGTATATTACATTCCTAGACGTTCTCCTGATTTACTAGAATGCTACAGGTGCCTGTGATCTATTAGATCCCTAGAGGTACCCCCAATCTATAAGTACTCTAGAGGTGCCCCATGTATATTACATTTCTAGACATTCCCCAGGTCTATTGCAGACCTAAAGGTGCCCCCTCTCTATTAAAACACTAGAGGTCCACCTTATTTACCAGAATGCTAGAGGTGTCCGTAGTCTATAAGAACCCCAGAGGTGCCCATTGTCGATTAGAATACAATTGGCGTTCCTTGTCTATTAGCACCCAATAGGTGCACCTGATGTATTAGCATTCTAGAGGTGTCTCTGGTTTATTAAAATTTCTAGAGGTGGCCCAAACTATTAGGGAGGTTACTCAGTCTATTAGGACCCTAGAGGGTCCCTTGGTCTATTCTATTCCTAAATGTGTCCCTAGTCTATTGAAACTGTAAAGGTGTACCTCGTCTATTAGGACTAAAGAGGTGCCCCCATTTGATTAGATTCCCAGAGGCATCCCTTGTCTATTAGGACTATAGGAGTTAATCTGGTCTATTAGGACTATAGAGGTTCCTATGGTCTATAGGACTATAGAGGCGTTCACTGCTCTATTAGGACTATAGGGGTTCCTCTGGTCTATAGGACTATAGGGGTTCCTCTGGTGTATTAGGACTATAGAGGTTCCTCTAGTCTATTAGGACTATGGGAGTTCCTCTGGTCTATTAGGACTATGGGAGTTCCTCTGGTCTATAGGACTATATGGGTTTCCACTGGTCTTTTAGGACTATAGGTGTTCTAGAGGTGCCCCATGTATATTAGATTCCTAGACATTCCCAGGGTCTATTGCAGACCTAAAGGTGCCCCCTGTCCATTAGAACCCTAAAAGTGTTCTTTATCTATTTGAATCCTAGAGGTCCCCATGATTTAACAGAATGCCAGAGGTGCCCCTGATCTGTTAGAATACAAGTGGTGTTCCTGATCTATTGTGCCTTGTCTATTCAAACCCCATGTCTATTATAATCTTAAAGGTGTTTCATGTCTATTACAATCCGATTGATGCCCCAGTCTATTATGACACTAGAGGAGACAGCCTCGTCTATTGTCCCTAGTCTATTAAAACCTTGTGTACCACTGGTGTTTTCACTGGTGTATTAGGAGAATAGAGGCTCCTCTGGTCTATAGAACTATAGGGGCTTCCACTAGTCTATTAGGACTATAGGAGTTCCTCTGGTCTATAGGACTATCCTAGAGGTCCTCTTGCTCTATTAGGACCCTAGAGATGTCCCTGGTCTAAAAGAACCTTGGTCTATTAACATCCTAGAGTTTCCCCAATCAATTAGAGTCCTAGAATTGACCCTGCTCTATTGGAATCCTTGAGGCTGCCCATGTATTTTAGGACCCTAGAGATACCCCATTTTTTCTAGGCACCCTGGTCAATTGCAGTCCAGGTGGTTCCCTGGTCTATAAGTACTATAGGGGGTCTTCTGAGTTATTAAGACTACAGAGGTGCCCCTGGTCTATTTGAATCCTAGAGGTTCTCTTGCTCTATTAGGACCATAAAGGTGTCCCTGGTCTACTAGAACCTTGGTCTATTGAAATCCTAGTGTTTCCTTGATTTATTAGAGCCCTAGAGTTGACCCTGGTCTATTGGAATCCTTGAGGTGCTCCATGTACATAAGGACCCTAGAGGTGCCCCTATTATAGAACATTAGAGGTAACCCTTGAGGCACTTTGGTCTATTGGAATCCAAGAGGTGCCCCATGTACATTAGAACCCCAGAGGTGATCCTGGTCTTTTTAGATCCCTAGACGTAACCTGGTCTATTGGAATTCTAGAGGTGCCCCATGTACAAGTGAGCCCCAGAGGTGATCCTAGTCTTCTAGTACCCTAGAAGTAACATGGTCTTTTGGAATCCTAGAGGTGCCCCATGTACATAAGAACCCCAGAGGTGACCCTGGTCTTTTAGAACCCTAAAGGTGACCTGGTCTATTGGGATCCTAGAGGTGCCCTATGTACATTAGGACCCTAGAGGTGACCCTGGTCTTCTACAACCCTTAAGGTGTCCTGGTCTATTGGTATCCTAGCAGGACCCTGGTCTATTAGAACCCTTGAGACACTTTGGTCTATTGGAATCCTAGACATTCCCTAGGTGCACTAGGACCTTAGAAGTGACCCTGGTCTTCTAGAACCCTAAAGGTGACATGGTCTATTGGAATCCTAGAAGGACCCTGGTATATTAGAACCTTTGAGGCACTTTGGTCTATTGGAATCCTAGAGGTGCCCCATGCACATAAGAAGAGGTGACTCTGGTCTTCTAGAACCCTAAAGGTGGCCTGGTCTATTGGAATCCTAGAGGGACCCTGGTCTTTAAGAACTCTTGAGGC
This sequence comes from Ptychadena robeensis, assembly GCA_036250615.1. NCBI lineage: Eukaryota > Metazoa > Chordata > Amphibia > Anura > Ptychadenidae > Ptychadena > Ptychadena robeensis. The sequence goes on along the minus strand of CM070036.1, from coordinate 1,082,040 downwards.
ATTTTGGTCTATTGGAATCCTAGAGGTTCCCTATGTACATTAGGACCCTAGAGGTGACCCTGGTCTTTTAGAACCCTAGAGGTGACCCTGGTCTTTTAGGATCCTAAAGGTGACCTGGTCTATTGGAATCCTAAAGAACAATGGAACCCCCATGGCTTGTGAAACAATTGAACACCTTTTGATGGAGATATTATGTTCGTGGATAGAGATATAAACAGATATAAATATCCTCCTAAAGGTCCCACCAATAATAACTGTACAATCTATAAATGATTCTAACTTACCCAGAGCCAACAAGAGGAGGGTGGGCATCACATAGGGAGTCATTGCGTGGAGTGTCCTGAAGAAACTCATGATATCATATGAGAGCGGAGGACGGGGGTGGCTGGCTTCTTCCTGGTGGTGATGATATTAAGTATCTGGGTGGGGCGGCTGATGAGACATTAAGCTCAATGATCTTCACACTATTTTTAACACCGGCAAACAAAAGATAGTACGGCTGACTCCTAAATCATATTTCACCCCCCCCCCCCTCTAAGAAATAAATATCCCTTTACATCTGAATAATGGTTTATGGAAACATCATCTACAAAGAAACATTTTAATTAGAAATACCAGTCTATAGCTGAGCCCCGGTACAACAAATCACCCAGTATCACACATGGATAAGTCACCAGTCTGCTCACTCTATTTCCTCCTGTCAGTATGTCCCCTGTTAGCACTTATGAGACAGTTGTGGCATGGACAGTGCTGCTATGACATAGATAAGTCGTCTCTTATGGTAAGTGACCAATGGTGGTGGAGTTCATGGACCTGATCACATATAAATACATTTTACTGGTCCCTCTCTCTCCTAGGGTGGCTATGCTGCAACTTCTTTGATTCAATGCTTTAATTGAGCGTTGTCACCCTAGAGAAAAAGTTAAATGAAAAAAAAAGCCTAATAGGTTAAATTGTTGTTTTGGGGGTTCAGATACACTTTAAATCTGTTTCCCCCTGTCATGATCAATATATTATTCTTCTGTTTCTGTGCTCCTCTATGCAATGCAGGCATATCATGGTGTGTGGGAGGAGTCAGAAGTGGGCGGTCTTTAGGGTGGGGTTATGTAAATAGTAAAATGGCTTCCAAGTCATATTGTACTTGTAAGGCTATGTCCCCACATGAGCGATCGGAGGTGTTTGCCAACTGTTTCTATGGCTGGAAACGATTGGGCACTTTTTTTTTTACCCGCGATCGCCTGTGAGAATGAATTGGGACGCGTTCAAAAACCGCATCTCAATTCATTGAGACGCGATTTTTAAACACGCCCATTCATGTCTTTGGGTGCAGAATCGCGGCCACGCCCAATCGCGTCCGATCCATTGAGCCCGTTGAAATGCATAGACATGATCACCCCAACGAGATTAAAATCGCAGGTGATCGTAGCCGATCGCAAAAGTGGGGACAAGCCCTAACTTGTGCTGCCAATTTAAGAACTCAGGGAGGAGCCCTAGGAGGAAAGGTCTAGGACAGAGATGGCAAACTGCGGCCCGGGGGCCAAATCTGGCCCACGGTGTAATTATATTTGGCCCACAAGATATTTTTATGAATTTTATCCAAGAAATTTTTTATCTGACATTTGATGTTATAGTATTACGCTTTGCCTGTTTCAGATGTTTAAGCAAAATGTACATTTGTTTCCATATGAGAAGGTTCCAGGTTATATCTGAGAAAAAAGAGATGGTCGACGATTTCAAGTGAATAGCAAAGCCCCTGAACATGGTATCATCACCAAACTTGCTGGAGATATAGAGAAGGGTTGGGGGTATACTCCATGAAAAAAGTATGTCTCTATTACAAATAGTTTTCGCATAAATGAAGTGCAAAGTCAAGTCAAGATTTCACAAATCATCATTTCGACTTTATTTGTGAACTTAATTTATGCAAAAACTCCATATGCTAGAGCCATACCTTTTTTTTTTCAAATGTTCCCACAACCCTTCTCTACATCTCCAGCAAGTTTGGTGATGATACCATGTTCAGGGGCTTTGCAATCAGCTCACAAAGTTAGCAAGTCGAAAAATCCTCTCTAATGAAAAAGAAAAACCCAACTGTAGACATTTTAATACATATAAAGGTCAGCCTGTGAGTTTGGCCACATTTTCATCTTGTCCTCTCTGTGTGTTTGAGTCTCACACCTCTGGGGGTAGAGGATGCTGGTCATGTGACTTGCCGGAGATTCTAATGCACAACGTGGGCAGCTCCAAGTCTGCGACGAACAATAAGCAGCTACAGCGCTGCAGAGGAGCCGAGACAATTGTGCAAGGTGGAGGTTTACTGCAGAAGACAGACAATAGGTAATGTGTTCCCCCGGGTGGAAGGAAAACAAATGAAATCCGATGGCAGCGACTGCGAGTGTACAATAACATTGCCACACAGGTAATAAAGGGAGAGTTTATTTAGTGAGATGAATCAAGGGAGGCGTGTTACATCCTATGCTGTAAATATCGTATTTTTGAACTATAAGAGCAGAAAAAACAGAACATATTTAATATATATGTGTTCAAATCAATTGGGTTAATGCAATGGATTAAATTCATGCAATATCAAATTCAGCCAGTAGATGTTACTAGCAGCAATATTATTGCAGCACATCTTCCTCACTGATCGGGAGGAGGGGGGGGGGGGGGGGGGGGGGGGGGGGGGGGGGGGGGGGGGGGGGTACGGCTGCAGATCTCCTCTACCTCTTTGGCTGTGCCTGTGTCTGTGGAATAGAGATGGTCGAATTTGTTTTAAAAAATTTTACCATTTCGACCATTTCGAGTTAATTGCAAAGCCCCTGAACATGGTATCATCACCAAACTTGCTGGAGATGTAGAGAAGGGTTGGGAGTATACTACAAAATGTATGTCTCTAACACAAATAGTTTTTGCACAAATTAAGTTCAAAGTCAAGTCAAAATTTAGAAAATCGGAATTTCGACTTTATTTTTTAACTTAATTTATGCAAAAAATGTGATAGAGCAAAAAAATGTTTTTCAAATGTTTCCACAACCCTTCTTTATATCTCCAGCAATTTTGGTGATGATACCATGTTCAGGGGCTTTGCAATCAGCTCGCAAAGTTAGTAAGTTGAAAAATTTGACTATCTCTACTGTGGAAGCTGCAGCGTCATCTGCAGTTTCCACAGACATGGAGAGAGAGGTATAGACGGCAGTTCATCTCTCTCTCTCTCTTCATTGCTTATGCCAGCAGGGCTCTGGGCTCTGCTGGCATAAGCAATAATACAGTTCAGATGGGAGATCCGGTCGTGGCATCTCTCACCTGACAGCTTCCTGGCTAATCTACTAGCCGAGAGAAGCCAAGGCACGGGGGTCGCACAGGGTTCGGACCATAAGACGCAGGCACCCCCATCCCCCAATTTTGTGAGAGGAAAAGTGCATCTTATTGTCCGAAAAATACGGTATATCCTCATACAGAACAGCCTCATGGTTCCTGGCCCCATACTTTACAAATCTGACCCAATGGGACTACAGAACAACTCTCATAACATGGTGGAGGGGTCCTTTTTTCCAAGGAGCAGAGAACAGGGGTCGATTGTTTTGCGGTTCGATGGTTCATTCAATCATGTTGGGCAATAAAAAAAAAATCATTCACCAGTGGAACATCGGACATTTGTGCCGTCACACAGCTTATAGATTCTGCCACAAGAGGGCGCCTGGAAATCAAAAAACAACATGTAAATGTAAACGATCGGAAAAGTTACCGAAATGTCCGATCGCCTTTAGATCGATTTTATATTCAATTGCCATCACTTGTGGTTGACCGTACCAGGTGGACAGGAATCGATTCCAGATCGATTTTCTGGTCGATTGAATGGAAGTATTGCCCCGTGTATGGCTACCCTCACTGATAACACAGTACAGACAGAGAGCAATGCACAGTGGCGCTTCAAGGTCGCCATACACGGGTCGTTTCTCTCTGGATAGACGAGGAACCGACTGCAGCGTGATGACGTCATCAGGCTCCAGCTGGCCCGGTCAGAGGATCCGTGCGCACCCTTTGTGTGCCAAACACTACTTTGGATGGGAACGCCAGTTCCTGGTCAATCTGTCCAGGTGGGCGCACCTGATTTGTGGCCGGGCGATCGCTGTGAACGTGTAGTTGATCGGGCGGGAATCAACCAGTGTATGGCTACCTTTACTCTTCCTACTCACAAAGTTAACGAACACAGTGCACTAGAAGCTAGAAGCCGTTTCTCGGCCGGAGGACGTTCATCATCATCTAGTCCAGGGGTGGGCAAACTAAGGTCCAGGGGCCGGTGTAATTCTGCTCCCTTGCCGAGATCTGCTCCCCCTGTAGCACAGAGTGGACAGTAGGGGGAGCACATCTAATAAAATCAAATAGGCGAGGGGGGAGCTGATACCGACCGGGGACTCATGCATAGTAGTGGGCGCAAAAGTGTCACCCACAGCGGCTGCTGAGTCCATGTTCCCCCGGTCTTCATGCCCTACGTCCACATCTGCTCCCCCTGCTACAGGGGAAGCAGAGGGCAAGAAGACCGGGGAACATGGACTTAGCTGCCGCCGTGGGTGACAGTTTTGTGGGCACTGGTGTTGAAGGGTTCTGGGGAGTACAGCTCCATGGACACCGGGGGGTCATGGACACAGCAGCCGCCCTAGGTGACAGGTTCATGGCCAGTGCTATGCATGACTTCCCGTCGGTATCAGCTCCCCCCTCGCCCATTTGATTTCATTACATGTGCTCCCCCTACTGGCCACTCTGTGCTACAGGGGGAGCAGATCTCGGCAGGGAGCAGAAAACGTCGGTACACCGAATCTGGCCTATTGAGTTTTCTTTTCTTGCCCTTTGTCACCTTGTTGAAAGGATGCTCCACTCCACAAAATGCCTAGAGGTGTCCAAATGTTGACTTGGGGACGATGCAGTGGCGACAACAGACTGTCTCTAGGAATTATCTCTCATTGCAATGAAGGAGGAAATAACAATGTTCCTGTCACATGTCGCCTATCACACATCATCATTAGTGATGCCGGTGATGTGTGATATGACGGGTTCGCCATTACAGGCTCTTGGTCCGGCCTCTTTATCAAACTCAAGAAACCAAGGTGGCCCACAAGTCAAAAAGTTTGCCCACCCCTGGTCTAGTCATTTGCTCCCTAGCCGGAGTGTCCCCGGACCTCCCCTTTTATTCATTGGACTTTAGTCCTAACAATCATGAAGGCTCAGCATCAAATAAGGATGGCTTTCTGATTCCATCCTGCTGGCTCCTCCCACTTCCTGCATTGCATAGAGAAGCAGGGAGGCAATATGGGAAATGTAAAGTTTTACTTACCTGATCCTGCACTCCCACAGTGACTCCTTAGACCCGCCCCCTTGAAGCCTCTTTTGATCATTCTGATTGGCTTTCTAAGGCTGTGATGCTCTTATTTCTCTTCAGTGTAGAAGGAGGAGACAGATGGTCCACCTACAGACATTGGGGAGCGCAGGATCAGGTAACTAAATCACTTCACCCATCTCCCAAAGAGATTTAACCCTTGCAGTGGGTCCATCTAATGTTACCTGATAAGTAGACACTTCTGATGAGCAATTTCACAGTAGAATAAAGAGAGTTGTCACTCTGTTGTAGGAGGTGGAACAGATTTACTGGCACCAAACATTACATTTTTATCCTGGCCCGAGTTCCTTCATATTTATCCTGAGCCAACCGTCAGCGTTTGGTCAACTGGTCCCCAGCAGGTATCAACTTGGTCACAAGGTGACACCAGAGCAAGGGTGGCACCGGATATTTAAGGTTGGAACCCACTGGACCAACCTGCACAAGGGGCGCAGAATCTAAGGGACCATCTGGTGTTCACCACAGCAAGGGCTAATGGGCCTTGCTGCAGACAAACCCCAGGTTGTGGTTCCTGGATGCACCCCTGCAAGTTGGCAGCTGATGATATACCAAAATGTAGTGCCAAGAGTGTAGAGATAAGTGGAGTCTGTGGGATGAGCCAAGGGTCTGGAGCCGGGAAGACAGAGGAGGTACTGGAACGAAGTGCCGAGGATCGAGAGGTAGGGAGAATCTGTTGGACGAGTAGAGAGTCTGGAATCAGGAAGTCAACACGCAAGGAGGCTGGAGGTAAACACATGAGACCTATTGTCCAGGCGCCATCCTGGGGCCTGAGACTCTCTTAAATAGTGCAGGAGGGAGGAGCAGCTGACAAGGTAAGGGGCATCACCAGTATCCAGCAGAGGGAGCTCAGCTGCAGGAGAGTTAACCCTCTGAAGCAAGGAAGGTATTAGGAGCTAGATGCAGGCAATGTAGAAGCTTCAGACACAGATCCCCTAGTCCTGTGGAGATCTGTGACACCATGAGCTCTATGGAGGTATTGACTTCCATATCATCTGCTGATATGATCTGCAGCAACTGGTTCCTCCACATTCCTGAGTTTTCACGTCACTGGTGATCTACAATGATGACTAGAGATGGTCGAATTTTTCGACTTCCTAACTTTGTGAGCTGATTGCAAAGCCCCTGAAAATGGTATCATCACCAAAATTGCAGGAGATGTAGAGAAGGGTTGTAGGAGCATTTGAAAAAATTTTTTTTGTTTTAGCACATGTAATTTTTGCATAAATTAAGTTCAAAGTTAAAGTCGAAATTCAGATTTTCGAAATTTTTACTTGACTTTGAACTTAATTTGTGAAAAGACTATTTCTGTTAGAGACATACTTTCTTTTTTGCTGTATACCCCCAACCCTTCCCTACATCCCTAGCAAGATTAGTGATGATACCATGCTCAGGGGCTTTGCAATTAAGTCGAAACCGTCGAAATGGTCGAATTTTTTTAATTCGACCATCTCTAATGATGACGCCTCGCCCCATAAAGGACAATGCTGGATATCACTGCTCAGGGCGCACAATTCCTGGCATTCCACCTTTGTGAACGCATGGAAATCAGCCATCCATTCATATTAAATATCATATTCCACAGAGCGGTACAGAAGGAATCGCCACATCAAACTCGCTGTAGGAGCTTACACTCTATATTGTCACTGGTGTTACTGGTGTACATTGAACGCAAGGATTTTAATGCAATGCTCAAGCCACCCATTGACATCAATGGATACACTGGTCCAAGCCTCTGTCTGGTTGATATTTACGCAGCCATCCGCATCTACAGAAAGGCAACAGAGGCTTGATGGAACCCAATAGCAAATGTGGAGTTAGGGCCTAAGAGTAAAATCTGACAATAGAAAAGCACTGTTTGACTACTGAGGTATGAGATCTGGGGGTCACACTACTGAGGTATGA
>CM070036.1:903727-914060 GCA_036250615.1 Ptychadena robeensis | reverse complement strand
GGGGGGGGTCAGGATCGGACACAACACCAGGGAGGTAAACTAACAATAGGGTTTCAAAAATGTATGTCCAACGTTATTTAGTTTTTTTTGTTTTGTGGGGAAAGTCGAGAACCAATGGCAGAGTTTTCCTGCATCCCTTTAAAAAAAAAATACACAAAACAGAGGACAAAGGCCCTCAGGCCACGCCCCCCTGGCAGTAGGTCCGCTTTAAATTTCACTTAAAGCAGACCTACTGCCAGAAAGTACATGAATGGCACTAGAAGTGCCGATAATAGGAAGGAAAGCATAAAAACACAAAAAAAAAACTTACCTGTAATGAAGATCCCCGCAGCCTCCCTCACTTCCTTGCCCAGCTGCGGCCACTGAGATCTCTGAGCTCTGTGATTGCTGGGTTATTCTGTGGTCTCGGCTCTGCATTCAAAGCACATTGGGGAAAATTTGCATAGAAAACCATAATAAGCGCCCCCAGTGGCCACACACGATATTACATCCGGTGTTAACCTGGTGAATAAATATGGAATGTTTCATACGATTCCACTGAACAGCAGGTAAGTAGATTATTTTAGGAAGCCACCATCATACCAGCTCAGAGGTAAGTTATAATTTAATTTAACATGAACATGTTTTTTACATATTGAGTATACATTCACTTTAAATAATGAACAGTTCATAGTGGGAAGAGTCTATCAGCCGGCAGTCCGGCAGGAGCGGGAAATGTCATCAAACCCACGATGGGAGGAGAACACCAAGTAAGCTGAAGCCGAGTATGAGTCCTCCGTGTACTCCGCTCGGAAGGTGAGGGGTCGATGCTCCAGAGTTGGAAGTATAGTTTGTGGCAACCTCAAAGAGATTGTTACAGAGACTGGTAGTGCAGCAAAAAACTTCATATTCCGATCCTAAATCTTCCAGATCACTGCTGATGCAGGCACTAGCGCAGTCCCTGGTGACCATGAGGGACTCTTCTACAAAGGGATAGCCTGAAAGGTACAAATAGAAAAAAAAGATTACTGACGGCTACGATTTGACCAGTTACCGAAAGCCTAAAATAATCCCATGTGGGGCTGTATGGTATCCGTGTGGGTCCTAGAATTAAATAATAATAAGAAAAAGGATTTTGCTCAATACTGTGGCGATGCCCCTTTGGCAGCAATTACAACTTCAATCTGTTTGAATATGAAGCCACAAGCTTGGCACACCTATACTTGGCCCCGCCCATTCCTCCCAGCAGCACCTCTCAAGCTGGATGGGAAACATTGGTGCGGCCATTTTAAGATTTCTCTCCATTTTCATTCAGGATGTCTCTGTACATTGCGGCAGTCATCTTTCCCTTTATCCTGACTAGTCACCCAGTTCCTGCCACTGAAAACCATCCCCACAGCTGCCACCGCCATGCTTCACTGTAGGGATGGTATTGGCCCGGCGATGAGCGGTGCCTGGTTTCTGCCAAATGTGACGCCTGGGATTTACATCAAAGAGTCCAATCCTTGTATCATCAGACCAGAGAATTTTGTTTCTCATGATCTGAGAGTCCTTTTGGTGCCTTTTGGCAAACTCCAGGGGGCGGCCATGTGCCTTTTACTAAGGAGTGGCTTCTGTCTGGCCACTCCCACATACAGGCCTGATTGGTGGATTGCTGCAGAGATGCTTGTCCTTCTGGAAGCTCCTGCCACTGAAAACCTGGAAGCTCCTGCTACTGAAAACCATCCCCACAGCTGCCACCACCATGCTTCATTGTAGGGATGGTATTGGCTAGGCGATGAGCGGTGCCTGGTTTCTGCCAAATGTGATGCCTGGGATTTACATCAAAGAGTCCAGAGAATTTTGTTTCTCATGGTCTGAGATTCCTTTAGGTGGCTTTTAGCAAACTCTAGGGGGCGGCAATGTGCCTTTTACTAAGGAGTGGCGTCCGTCTGGCCACTCTACCATACAGGCCTGATTGGTGGATTGCTGCAGAGATGCTTGTCCTTCTGGAAGCTCCTGCCAGTGAAAAACCTGGAAGCTCCTGCCACTGAAAACCATCCCCACAGCTGCCACCGCCATGCTTCACTGTAGGGATGGTATTGGCCCGGCGATGAGCGGTGCCTGGTTTCTGCCAAATGTGATGCCTGGGATCTACATCAATCCTTGTATCATCAGACCAGAGAATTTTGTTGAGAGTCTGAGAGTCCTTTAGGTGCCTTTTGGCAAACTCCAGGCGGCGGCCATGTGCCTTTTACTAAGGAGTGGCTTCCGTCTGGCCACTCCCCCATACAGGCCTGATTGGTGGATTGCTGCAGAGATGGTTGTCCTTCTGGAAGGTTCTCCTCTCTCCACAGAGGACTTCTGGAGCTCTGACAGCATGACCATAGTTTTCTTAGACACCTCCCTGACTAAGGCCCTCTCCCCCGATCACTTAGTTTAGTCAGCCGACCAGCTCTAGGCATTTCTGTCTCCAGACATCTCCTTTGAGTTCATGCTTGGTTTGTGCCCTAACATAAACTGTCAATTGTGGGACCTTATAGAGCAGTGGTTCCCTAACTTTCCCTGCAGGGCCCCTCTTTTCTATATAGGAACATTGTCGAGCCCCCCTCCCTATTGAAATAACATAGGTTCAAAATGAGGGCCACCCCTTGCTGCACCCCCCTACAACACCTCGGTGCCCCCCAGGGGACCCAATCCTCAGTTTGGAAACCACTGTTATAGAGACAGGTGTGTGCCTTTTAAATTGTGTCCAACTGAATTTACCAGAGGTGGACTTCAATTATCTGCAGAAAAATCTCAAGAATGATCAGGGGAGGAAACATGATGCACCTGACCTCAATTTTGAGCTTTATGGCAAAGGCTGTGAATACTTATGTACATAGGCTTTCTTACATTTCAATAAATTTGCCAAAACCTCAAGTAAACTTTGTTCACAATGTCATTATGGGGTGTCGGGTGAATTCTAAGTGGAAAAATTTGTGTAATCCATTATGGCAGTGGTTCCTAAACTTTCCCTGCAGGGCCCCCTTTTTTATTTAGGAACATTTATGGGCCTCCCCTCCCTTTTGAAACCTTCGCCCCCCCCCCCCCAGTTTGGGAACCACTGCATTATGGAATGAGGCTGTGAATACTTTCCGCATGCACTGCATCTGGGCTGCAAGAGCCTATTTGAACCTTTGCCCTCATACTAAACATGCACCAGTCCGCTGTTGTGGTCTAGGGGGGCGCTCAGTGTCTGACCCCAGATTCTATTCGATCGATCATGTCCACTGCCTTCCCCGCCCTCCCCATTTTTAGTTTGGAAACTGTGCAGAGTGTTATTACATTAAGTTGAAGGTTCAGATTCCTGTGGGTTAAAGATCAGGACCCTCACTCACCAGTGCGCACACTCATTGTGACGGTTCTACAGATGTTAAAGTTCTCTCTACAAGTCTTCACCTCATTGCAGTATTTGATCTCCGTCGGCTCGTAGCAGAAGTAGCACTGGGTGAGGTTCTGGGCGGCAGCTGGTCAGAAAGACATGATAGGGGTCAGTAACAGACAAAACATACAATTCATTCTTACCAAAAACATTTTGAATAACTGATTTAGGGGCGTGTCAGATAATCTATGGCAACATCCCAAATCTCATATAATAAAGTGTCTCTGCGTCCAGTCCCTGTGTCCGTGGGATTGCGCTACTGCGCATGTGCCCCACGGACAGCCGTTGGGACTTTGAGCGCTGAGACTTCGGGCGGCGTCGAGATGTGCTCCCCCTGTAGCACAGAATGGCCAACAGGGGGAGCACATCTAATAAAATCAGATAGGTGAGGGGGGAGCTGACACCGACCAGGGAGTCATCCATAGCAGTGCCTGTGAAGCTGTCACCCAGGGCGCTGCTGTGTCCATGCCCCCTGGTCTCCATCAAGGAGCACTGGCATCAGGAATGAAAACACAAGGAAGATATTTTTCTGTGTGTAGCAGTTTTCCTACACAAGATGTAAACTGCTGACAGGTGAGTATTGTGTGTATTTAATGTATGTGTTTTTTTTATTTTGTGTTTAAACCCGCTTTAATCACAACATCTACAATAAGGAAAACATTAAGTACATGGGAGGACACCACTGAGGAAGCCATTGCTGTCCAAAAAAAATATTGCAGCATGTTTGACGTTTGCAAAAAAAGCACCTGGATGTTCCACAGCACTACTGGCAAAATATTCAGTGGACAGATGAAACCAAAAGTGAGTTGTTTGGAAAAAACACACAACACTATGTGTGGAGAAAAAAGGGCACAGCACACCAAAATCATCCCCACTGTAAAACATGGTGGAGGGAGCATCATGGTTTGGGGCTGCTTTGTTGCCTCAGGACCTGGATGGATTGTTGTCATTGAAAAATGAATTCCAGAGTTTATCAAGACATTTCACAGGAAAATGTAAGACCATCTGTCCGTCAACTGAAGCTCTGCAGAGGATGAGTTAAGGTGGCCATACACAGGTCGATTTCACACTCGATTCCTGGCCGATCGATCACCAGGCGCGTGCACGCGATCGATCGGCGAGGAATTTTGTGCAGCCCACCTTGACAGATCGACCCCGACCAATCCATATGGCCCCCAAATCGGATCAGCCAGGGAACCAACCTGTCGGTGTTTTCTGGGCACACATCGAGGGACGTTGGTGGAGGCCCACGGATTGATCATCAGGATCATTTCCGATCGACTGACATATGTGAATCGATCGACTGGTAACAGAATCGTCCAGGAATCGGTGGCCTAAGGTGGTAGGCACAGACTTGTATGGTCGATCGACGCCTGTGACTTCACCGGAATTGATCGGATCGTCCATCGATCGCTCAGGAATCGACATGTCTAAGGCTCGCTTAATGCAACAGGACAATGACTCAACGCATACAAGTCATTCAACAAAAAAATGGCTTCAACATAACATTCTGGAGTGACTCAGTCAGTGTCCTGACCTCAACCCAATTAAAATGCTGTGGCATGACCTTAATAGAGCGATTCACACCAGACATCCCAGGAATATTGCTACACTGAAACAGTTTTGTGAAGAGGAGTGGTCCAAAATTCCTCCAGATCGTTGTGCAGGTCTGACCTGCAACTACAGGAAATGTTTGGTTGAGGTTATTGCTGCCAAACGAGGGTCAACCAATAAATCCAAAGGTTCGCATACTTTTTCCACCCTGCACTGTGAATGTTTACATGTTATGTTTAATAAAAACATGAAACCAGAATGTGTGTAGTATTATTTAAGCAGATAGTGTTTCTATTGGTGTGATGTGGATGAAGATCAGAGCACATTTTATGACCAATTCATGCAAAACTCCACGCAATCCTAAAGGGTTCACATACTTTTTCTTGCAACTGTATGTGATCTATAAACCATCTGCTGTGGATGGGCGGCTACATCAGTGGCGCCATATTTAGGCTGTATCTGGGCTATCAACTAGCTGCTGGAAATAGATAAATGGCTCTATGGTATGCTTTTCCAAAATCATCTGTCCCCTAACCATCAATTGCCCGGGCCCTGAACTCATCCCGGGCCCGGGCCGCTAGGGGGGCCCGGTGATCCGCACGTAGGGGCCCCAGATCGGCACAGCAGTCAGCTGTCACTGTCAGCCCGGACTGAGTACAACATGATGTCAGTCCGTCCGGGGTGATCGGCTACTGCGTCGATCCAGGCAGCACGCTGAGGGGGGTGGGGCAGATTGGAGTTGTGATAAATCCTCCCATGGGGCCCAGACATTTTTGCTGTACCGGGCCCCATAATTTCTGACGGCTGCCCTGCTCAGCCCTACTGAATATCTTCTGTAGGAACACAAATGGCATGGCAAAACACAGGTAATCTTATTAAAAACCTTCCCAGAAGAGTTAAAGCGGGCCTACCACCAGTAATCTATGTTTTCATGAATGGCACTAGAAGTGCCAATAATAGTGAGGAATGCAGTGAAAAAACCCAAAAACGTACCTGCAATGAGCAATTAAAGAAGATAATTCGGCAGCTCTTCTCACTTCCTGGTTCATTGTCGGCAGAAATAGGCAGCACTTCACAGGAAGCAGTGATCTGCTTTGAAAATTCCAATAGAAGATCACTGAACGCCCCCAGTGGCCACCCGCGATATTGCACCCCCAGTTTCATGTGTTGCCTTCAGCGAACCAGGAAGTGAGGGGAGCTGTGTGGTAATCTTGTTAAAATGGTTTTTTTTTTACTGCATTCCACCTTATTATTGGCACTTCTAGTGCCATTCATAAAAACATAGATTTCTGGTGGTAGGTTCACTTTACGTCTGTTTTAGAATCCAAAGAAGGGACAACTCCAGAGCTTCGTCCAACATGCACAAAAAAAACTACCTGACCAAAAAAAAGCCACCATCTGGATTTAACTAAGCACATAGGGATGATCCTCCTATTGGATAAATCTGGGGTTGCTGTGGTTTGTCAGGTCTAGGTTTAGCAGCACTATTCGCTCCAAGAATGTGGTCAGCTGACGACCTGAATATACTGAATGACCAAGTTATTCCATTAATGGATTTTTTGCCAGGATTCATCGGGATCACATTGTGAAAGAGTGGTTCAGTGAGCATAAGACATCATTGTCACACATAGCCACCAGACCTTAACCCCTTTGGGAATCTGTAGGATGTGCTGGAGAAGGCTACAAATTACAATGGCACCATCAAGAAGGGAGACAATAGGCAGCAAGTGAACAGTCAGTCCATGGAAGCAGGACAATTAAAGGGACCTGAAAGGCCAAACTATGATGACCAGGCTTAGTGGGTCAAACAAAATCCAAAATGGTTAGTGGTTTGGTGTATTCCTGGTACACACTGGTAGGTATCTCTACCAACTGAGGTCCAAGGAAGGGCCATTGGTGATGGGGTGCTGAAGGTTTACTAATGGGGAAGACAAAGCTTTCCTGTCTGGTTTGATCCCCCAAATCAGGGCTGTTTTTTTGAGCTATACACAATAGGTAGCAAGTGAACAGTCAGTCGATGGAAGCAGGACAATTAAAGGGACCTGAAAGACTCTATCAAAGGCCAAACTATGATGGTTAGGCTTATTGGATCAAAGAGAATCCACAAATGGCCAGTAGTTTGGTGTATGTATTCCTGGCATGCATTGGTGGGTATCTCTTCCAACGGAGGTCCAAGGAAGGGCCACTGGTGATGGGGTGCTGAAGGCTTACTAATGGAGAAGGCAAAGCTTTCCTGGCTGGTTTACTGATGAGGAAGGCAAATATGTCCTGTCTTATTTCATCCCTCCAAATAAAGGCTGTTTCTTGCTCTATGCACAATAGGTAGCATTTGAACAGTCCATGGAAGCAGGACAATTAAAGGGACCTGAAAGGCTCTATCAAATGCCAAACTATGATAACCAGGCTTAGTGGGTCAATCAGAATCCAAAATGGTGAGTGGCTTGGTGTATTCCTGGTATGCACTGGTGGGTATCTCTACCAACGGAGGTCCAAGGAAGGGCAACTGGTAATGGGGTGCTGAAGGCTTACTTATGGGGAAGGCAAAGCTCTCCTGTCTGGTTTGATCCCCCAAATCAAGGCCATTTCATGTGCTATGCACAATAGGTAGCATGTGAACAGTCAATCCATGGAAGCAGGACAATTAAAGGGACCTGAAAGGCTCTATCAAAAGCCAAGCTGTGATGGTCAGCCTTAGTGGGTCAAACAGAATCCAAAATGGCAAGTGGTTTGGTGTATTCCTGGTATGCACTGGTGGGTATCTCTACCAACGTAGGTCCAAAGAAGGGCCACTAATGATGGCGTGCTAAAGGTTTACTAATGGAGAAGGCAAAGATTTCCTGGCTGGTTTGATACCCCAAATCAAGTCTGTTTCTTGCACTATGCACAATAGGTAGCATGTGAACAGTCAGTCCATGGAAGCAGGTCAATTAAAGGAACCTGAAAGGCTCTTTCAAAGGTCAAGTTGTGATGGTCAGGCTTAGTGGTCCAAATAGAATCCAAAATGGCAAGTAGTTTGGTGTATGTATTTGGGTATGCACTGGTTTGGTGTATTCCTGGTATGCACTGGTGGGTATCTCTACCAACGGAGGTCAAAGATATTGCCACTGGTGATGGGGTGCTGAACGTTTACTAATGGGGAAGGCAAAGTTTTCCTGTCTGGTTTGGTCCCCCAAATCAAGGCCGTTTCTTATTCTATGCACTATAGGAACAGTCATTCCATGGAAGCAGGACAATTATAGGGGCCTTAAGGCTCTATCAAAGGCCAAGTTGTGATGGTCAGGCTTATTGGGTCAAAGAGAATCCAAAATGGCCAGTAGTTTGGTGTATTCCTGGTGTGCACTGGTGGGTATCTCTTCCAATGGAGGTCCAAGGAAGGGCCACTGGTGATGGGGTGCTGAAGGCTTACTAATGGAGAAGGCAAAGCTTTCCTATCTGGTTTGATCCCCCAAATCAAGGCGGTTTCTTGAGCTATGCACAAAAGGCAGCAAATGAACAATTAATTGAAGCAGGTCAATTAAAGGGGTCTAGAGGCTCCATCAAAGGCCAAGTTGTGATGGTCAGGCTTAGTGGGTCAAAGATAATCCACAAATGGCCAGTGGTGTATGTATTCCTGGTATGCATTGGTGGGTATCTTGTCCAACGGAGGTCCAAGGAGGGGCCACTGGTGATGGGGTGCTGAAGGCTTACTAATGGGGAAGGCAAAGCTCTGCTGTCTGGTTTGATCCCCCAAATTATAGGACACATTGCTGGCTCTGGGCTCTGAACAGACCTCATGTCAGCATAACTCATTGTGTCTGGGGCTGAATAGTCACCCATCAGTCAAAGAACTCTTCATTTGTACTTAAATGGTAGATACAGAGGAACCGTACTATCCACTCAACTGGATGATGTTGATACGATCTTAAGGCCCCCATACACGGGTCGGATTCCGACCGGATTCCGGGACGATCGATTCCGGGCGCGTGCACGCGAAACGATCGTGCCGGAATCGCATGCAGCCCACCTGGTCCGATCGTTCGCGTCCGATTGATCAGGGGCTCAGAATCGGATCCGACAGAGAACCAACATGTTGGTCTTTCTCATGCGATTCTGTCCGGATCAGGGGGAGTTGCCATTTGTGAGGTGGACAATCGGACACGGATCCGTCCCGGAATCCGTTGGACAAGGTGGTATGCTGCGATGGATACTCTTAATTGGCCGATTGATCACACCTGCGATTCCCGGCAGAATCGCCGGAATCGATCGGATGATGAACCGATTGGACATGGAATCCGACACGTGTATGGCTTGCTTTAGCATGGTCCGCAAATGAGGCTGTGAATAGGGTTTTCTTTCAAACGTCAATTCAAAGTCAATTGATTACTTAAACAGTAAACAGTAAACTCCACTTGTACGATCGACCAATATGTCCGATCACTTAAGATCGTATCGGACTATTTTGGTAGATTGTACTAGGAATTTTTTCCCATACGACTGACCAAAAAATCTACCACTTTAAGTTGATCGAACCATGTATGACCAGCCTAAGACTGCGAAAAATTATATAGGACTTCCCCAACTTTATATGGTTTTGGCAGCACCCCCTTCCACAAGGAGTTTACTACACAATTTTACCACAATGGACCCACAATTATCACCCTTAGGAGACCAACCTCCAAATGAGTGTGAAGAGTCCCTACAACAGTGTGAACTTTGGAATGGGTGATATTCCGCTTTCTCACAACAGTAAACTATTACTATGCACTATGACTAGCGTTGATCGCGAATATTCGAATCTCTGATTTTTATTGCGAATATCAGCACTTTGAGAATTCGGGAAGATCTTGAATATAGTGTTATATCTCCGTAATCGTGAATATTCAAGAATTTTTACATCAGTATCCGGAACTGCTGCGCAGTGTGTTCCCAATATGCGCATATACAAGTGCCAATGTGCGCAACGAGGTAATAAATTATTAGTGTTGAAATATGTGACTATCAGCACTTTTTATTGCGAAAACCTTTTGCCCAATGAAGGTTATAATGACTGGAGATCAAGAATTCTCGAATTTATGGATTTTCTGAGAATATTAGGTAAAAACTTTTTATATTTTGCGAATATGAATATCGCTTGTGCTGCTCATCACTACCTGTGACTTGTATATATCGGTTTTATCAATTTGATATATTAGTGTATGTGTTTTTAGTTTGAATTTTTCAATAAAATTTTACTTTAACCCTAATTTTGGATTACATTATAGTAAAATTGTGCTTTTTAACGTACAAATTTAACTCTTAAAGCCCCCCATACACCTTAAGATCGATCCATACAATTTCCATTAGATCTACTACTATCTACAACAACTGTGTAGTATAGTGGCCTCCCTGATAGAATACATAGTGACTGGAAGGTATATA
>CM070036.1:811307-829106 GCA_036250615.1 Ptychadena robeensis | reverse complement strand
GCCTCCCGGAGCGACATCGGGGGTAGTCTGCCTGCACACATTGGCGTGTGTATGGCAGGCGGCAGGCATAAGACATTTCATCATTACAACTGAGGATGAATGAAAGATAAGGATCAGCTTCAATCTCGTTTCTGTTTTATTTATCATTAAATTGTCTTTATACATCTCTGTTGTGCTGAGCATTCCTGTTTGTTTTTTCAGACAGCTAATGACAGTGATGGCATACATGAATCCTGAGCTGTCATATCCCAATTCAGATTCCTCCAGATGTACCACAAGGTACATGAAGATACCCAGTTGCAAGCCAATGCCAGTGATAAGGTCTGTGTTCATGGAAATTCCTGATCAATTTGATTGCACCCTCTGATGAACTCTCTTATGTTTGGCAAGATCTGATTTCTGGCTGAAACCTTTCCCGCACTCTGAACACTTATAAGGTTTCTCTCCGGTGTGACTTCGCATATGGTTATTGAGATGCCATCTTCGGCCAAAAGATTTGCCACACACAGAGCACGAATACGGCTTCTTTCCTGTGTGAATCTTCCTGTGTTCCAAGAGACACATTTTGCGTGAAAAACTTTTCCCACACTCCGAGCATGAAAAGGGCTTCTCGCCCGTGTGAATGATGTCATGCCTGTATAGAATCGATTTCTGTGAAAAACGTTTCCCGCACACTGCACACGCATATGGCTTCTCCCCCGTGTGAACCATTTCGTGTTTAAGAAGATTCGATTTGAGAGTAAAAGATTTTTCACACTTGGAGCAGGCGTATGGCTTCTCCCCCTTGTGGATGCTTTCATGTCTAAAAAGATCCGATTTCTGGGAGAACCGTTTCTCACAAGCGAAGCAGGAATACGGCTTCTCTCCGGTGTGGACGCTTGCATGTCTGATTAGAGTTGATTTCCGAGGGAAACGTTTCCCGCACTCTGAGCAGGAAAATGGCTTCTCTCCGGTGTGAACTTTTTTGTGTCTGATCAGATTAGATTGGCAGGGAAAAGATTTGCCGCATTCAAGACATGAATAAAGCTTCTTAGCGTTGCGTCTCTTGCTAGACAAAACATCAAAACCTTTACGGAGCTCACCACTTGGGAAAGTCTCCGCTAGTTTAGGATGGGCGACAGGCAGAGCAGGATCTGGTTTAACCCCCACCAGAGTGGAGGGATCAGATGACAGATCCTCACATTGAAGTTCCTCATTGAAATATGGGGACGCGTGGTCATCTGAGGAATAAGTTGTGATGTCATCGTCTAAATCTGAAGTGACAAGGACTTCCTCAATGTCATTACTGTTGTGTTGGTCCTCTTCTGCTGGAAACAAGAATTGAAAGGGAAACAATTATTTAAAAAAAAACAAAAAAAAACTTGAAAAACCTATTATTTTAGGAAAACACAGGACATCGTATAAAACAGTGTTTTTTAACCTTTTTTAGGCAAAGGCACACTTGTTTCATGAAAAAAATCGGAGGGCACCGACGATACGCATAATCGCGGCGCACTTCCGGTCCCCGCCGGAAGTACGTCATCAGCAGGTGCCCCCTGGAACGCAGATGCATACCAGCAGAGCAAAAACACCGCCCCTGGTCTGTGAGGACGCGTGTTGCTAAGCAACCGCATCCTCACAGAGCCGGTCCGTGTATACCACAGGTCGGCTGTATAAGTCTTACTTATACAGCCAATCCGTGTTATACACGGACCGGCTCTGTGAGGATGCGGTTGCTTAGCCCTCCTATCTAGCTGCCTCTTATAGTATAAGACTTATACTATAAGAGGCAGCTAGATAGGAGGGCCGAGGGTGGGGTCAAAAACCCACGCCACACCAGGCAACATCCCGTGGCACACTAGTGTGCCACAGAACAGTGGTTGAAAAACACTGGTATAAAAGACATTATAATACAGACATGGACAAACTACAGCCCGCGGGCCATATCCGGCCCACTTAGTTTTTTATCTGGCCTGTTGAAACCTCAGTGACAAGACACGTTGGCTCCCCTCCCCTCGTTCCTTGCAATAAGTGGAGATAATACCTACAGGTGTCTGAACAAGTACGAACATCCCCCATTCAATCTTATTTTTATTAACTTTTATTTATATAGCACCAACATATTACGCAGCTCTGCACATAAAATTACAGCTGAGACGCAACACACAGGAGAAGGGTTATGACACAGGAGGAGTTGAGGACCCTGCCCGATCAGATTACACATAATAGATTGGGGAACAAAGTATACAATAGGTGGGGGGATGGGAATGGCATGGTGGTGATGTTAGGAATGAGAAGGCTGGGGGGGCAAACTAAAGAGGGGGGTTTTCAGTTTTTTTTAAGGTTCTAAATGTTGAAGCAAGTCTAAAGGCCCCCATACACGGGTCGGATTCCGACCGGATTCCGGCACGATTGATTCCGGGCGCGTGCACGCGAATCGATCGTGCCGGAATCGTGTGCAGCCCACCTTGTCCGATCGATTGCATCCGATTGATCAGGGGCTCAGAATCGGATCCGACAGAGAACCAACATGTTGGTTCCATCAGATTGATTCTGCACAGATCAGGGGGAGTTGCCATTTGTGAGGTGGAGTCGGAGATGGAATCGGACACGGAATCATCCCGGAATCCCTTGGACAAGGTGGTATGCAGCGATCGGATTCTCTTAATTGGCCGATCGATCACACCTCCGATTCCCGGCAGAATCGTCGGAATCGATCGGATGGGTGATCGAGCGGCCATGGAATCCGACTGTGTATGGCTGGCTTAACGGGCCGATTTGCCACTAATCGATTTGATCGGATGCAACACCACCTTGGGGATCCCATTTGTGGCTGATATGGACATGAGCCGATCTCCAAAATGGCCGATTCCACAAAATCCATCGTTCGGAAATGCTGCTGCATAGGGCTGTGGGTCCAACAACATACTCTGATTGCCAAACGATCGACCAAAAAAACCCAACATGTTGGTTCAATGTCCGATCCGACTATTAGTCGATTCCGATTTTGTTTGGTCGAATGTTTAGGGTGGGTCGATCCCGATTGATTGCCGATCAATCACCGATCGATCTTGTGAACGCGCACAGTGATTGAGTGGAAAATCGAGTGGAAAATCGACCTGTGTTTGGCTACCTTAATGGAATGAGTGACAAAAGTTCCAGAGAGTAGGAGCAACCCTAGAAAAGTCTTGAAGCCACGCAAATGATGAAAAAAGTGGGGATGTCATTAGTAAGTCACTGGAAAAGAGAAGGGGACTGTTATGGGTGTATTTATGTACCAGGTTGGAGATGTAAGGAGGACAGGAGGTGTGGGGGTATGATACTTTATGTACCATGTTGAGTGATGAGGACAGGAGTGTGGGGGACAGTTAGGGTATTTTTAGGCAATAGGTTGGAGATGTAATGAGACAGCTAGTGTGGGGACCGTAAAGGTAATATTTTATTTAGCCAGTTGGAGATTTAAGGACAGGAGGTGTGGGGGCAGTAAGGTATATTTAGGTAGTAGGTTGGAGATGTCAGGACAGAGGTGTTGGGGGCATTAAGGGGTATATTTTATGAACTATGATGATGATGTGAAGAGGCATGAGGTGTGGGGCCAGTAGGGGTATAATTTAATGTACCAGTTGGATATGTAAGGAGGACAGAGGTCATTCGATCGAGTAATACAATCGAATATTATTTTGTTGTTCCCAACCGATTTTTGTTCATTGAACTAATTAGCATATTTTATACAGCCCATTTTGGTGGTGTTACAATTGACTTCCTTCAATTGATTTAGTAAGGGATATTTAGTAGTAAGTTGGAGATGTATGGGAGGCCGGTGTGGGACAGTTTTGGGGTATACTTTTAACCAGGTTGGAGATGTAAGGAGGACACAGGGGTGTGGGGCTTTAGGGTATATGTATGTCCAGGTGGTTGATGTAGAAGGACAGTAGGTTGTGGGGACAGTTGGGGTAATATATTATGATACCAGGGATGTGTATGTAAGAAACAGGAGGTGTGGGACCAGTTAGGGAGTATTTATGTCCCCAGGTGGAGATGTACGGTAGGACAGGAGGTATTGGGGCCAGTTAGGGTTATATGTATGTAACCAGTTGGAGATTTAGGGGGCCCAGGATGTGTGGGGACAAGTTAGGGGTGTAATTTATTTACCGGGTTAGAGATTTAGTAAAGCAGAGGTGTGGGGGCAGTTGGGGTATATTTTGTTTACCAGGTTGGAGAGTATGGAGGACAGGAGGTTGTGGGGGCAGTTAGGGGTATTTAATGTACCTTTGAGATGTATATGACAGGAGTGTGGGGGCATTATGGGTATATTTTAGTACCAGGTTGGAGATTAGGGGGACAGGAGGGTGGGGGACAGTAAGGGGTATATTTATGTACAGTAGGAAGATGTTAGGAATCAGAGTGTGGTTGGACATTTATGGAGGTATTTATGTACCAGTGGAGAATGTAGGACGGACGGAGGTTTGGGGGCAGTTAGGGGTGTAATTTACTGTACCAGGTTGGAGATGTAAGGAGGACAGGCGGTGGTGGGCAGGTAGGGGTCTTTTTATTTACCAGGTTGGAGATGTTAAGGAGGACCCGTAGGAGTGTGGGGGCATTAGGGGTATTTTATTACCAGGATTGGAGATGTATGGTGACAGGAGTTTGGGGACAGTTAGGGGGTATATTTATGTACCAGGGTTGGAATGTAAGGAAAGCAGGAGTGTGGTGGGACCTTTAGGGAGATATTTATGTACGGTTGGAGATGTAAGGAGGACGGTAGGTGGTGGTTGCATTTAGGGGTGTATTTAATGTCCCAGGTTGGAGATTAAGAGGACAGGAGGTGTGGGTGGCATTTAGGGGTATTTTTATGTACCAGTTGGAGATGTTCCAGGAGGACGGGAGGTGTGGGGGCTTTAGGGGTATATTACTGTTCCAGGTTGGAGATGTAAATGGAGGACAGGAGTGTGGGGCAGTTATGGGTCTATTTTATGTACCAGTTGGAGATGTAAGGAGTGACAGTAGGTGTGGGGGCAGTTAGTGGTTATTTATGTACCAGGTTGAGATGTAAGGAGACAGGAGGTGTGTCGATCGTCGAGACATCGAATATTATTTTGTTGTGCCCGACCGATTTCGTTCAGTTGAAATAATTAGCATATTATACATCCTGTGGCAGACATTTTGGTTTACTACAATTGACTTCTCTTCAATTGATTAAAGCAGAAATTGATCAATTAGGTTTCTCCATGTGAAGGTAGTGTCGAATTGATCGAACCAACTTTGATCATATAATGACCAAATCTTACATCCTATGGATGCTTTAAATAGCACTTATCCTTGCTGAATAATTCACCCCACTTCTAGTGTGGCATATCAGGTCTGATTAAAACAGACTAATAAAAAAAAAAACATAGCACAGTGTAGCCTAAGGCCCTCCATAAACTTATCAATTTGTTTTTTTGTCGAATGCCCGGAAGCTATGCCTATCCACATGGATCAAAATTGGACAAAAGTGGTGAAAAATTATCAAGACATTTCAATTTGTCATTCCGAAACTTTTCTTCTCACATCGGTCGAGTTGTCATCAACGTATCGCCGCATGTGTTTTGTTGTGCCAACCATGTTTGTCGGGCACCATCCGTGTCATGATACTAAATCGTCAATGAATGTTGGTCTGCTTCGTATCTCTAGCATTCAAAATGTCCTTATAAAAGCACCTGTGTTCGTTTTCCTAACCTACCCCTCGGCCCATACCCATCAACGCCACCATTGGGCCACTCTAATCCCCAACGTCGCAAACGCTCACACCCCACACACGCTGTCCACCATTTCCTGAGTCATAACGCCTTCCAACTGCCAGAACGCCATCGAATTGGATCATTTCCGACTAGATGATGAACTGAAGTCAGCTCCAGACCCCGATGATGAAGACGACGAGCCGCAGATGAGATTCCATCAGACAGTGTGTGACAGTTTGTGCAGGAATTCTTGTTATGTAAACCGATTGTTTGCTGCAGCAGCCCGGTGGCTGGGCCTCAGCCTAAACATGGAGGTGAACAGCTGATGGGAGGTCCTGGGCTGGTGTGGTACATCAAGGTCAGCGGTTTTGTGAGGGCCAGTTGGATGTACTGGCACTTCTCTGAAACACCTTTGGAGACACCTTATGGTAGAGATGACATTCATTTCATGGGCAAAACTACCTTTGATATACATTACCTAGCAGTCAGCAGTCCAATTCAATAAATCTTGGCATGTGCTGTGTGATCAACCTGCACATTTAGAGTGGCCCTTTTATGTGGTCAGTCTAAGGCCCACTATGCAATATTCATGCTGTCTAATCACAACTTAATATGCCAAAACCTTGAGGTGGGATGTATAATTCGCTGCAAATGAGAAGTGTCAGTAAAGGCCCCAAACCGTATCGATTTTGCAGCTTACCGATGTGCGTGATGCGACAAAGTCGCTGTCTACATATCGAGAAAAACCTGAAGGTAATAATATGAGCCCCCAGCGTAACCTGCACTGTACGGGGTGGGGAGCGTCCACCATGAATTCCTCAACAGTCCCTTGTTCTTGTATATGTCCATTCTCCATAGAAAAGACGCAACATCCGACAATCTGACAGGACCGACACACACAAGACACCACCAAATAATTTCTGTCCTGATTTGGTCTCCCATGATTCCCAGCATGCTCCCTCCCAACTTCTGCATCACTTTCCTCCCGAAATATCTATTCACCTACCATGATCCCCTATACCGCACACCTCCCATGATCCCCCCCATATCTGTAGCCCTACGCCCATATCCCACCCCCCCACTATCGTCGCACATTCCATGATCCCCCCCTAAATCGTGTGCACCTCCCATGATCCCCCATACCGTTTTTTGGGCACCTCCCATGGATCCCCATCCGTGCACCTCCCATGATCCACCATAAAGCCGTGCACATCCCCATGATCCCCCATCCGTGCACCTAAGACGAAACCGTTCACCTCCCATGATCCCCGCATACCGGCACTCTCCATGATCCCCCTACCTGGCACCTCCATGATCCGCCATACCGTGCAACTCCCATGATCCCCCATACTGGTGCAGCCTCCCATAATCCCCCATATCATGCCCTATTATGAATCCACTTACCATGCACACTCCCATGATCCCCCCATACCGTGCACCTCCCATAATCCCCCCTACCGTGGCATCACTCCCGATTAACCCCCGTCACCGTGTAACTCCCATGATCCCCCCCCCATACCGTGCACCTCCCATGATCCCCTCCATATCATACCGTGCACCTCCCATATCCCCTCATCCGTGCACTCCCATTACCCCCTACCGTCACCTCCTATGATCCCCCTTACCATGCACCTCCCATGATCCCCCATACCGCGCACCTCCCATGATCCCCTGCACTGCTCACCTCTCCAGTCATAAGCATAATGATCTTGTTGATGACTTCTAGAATCTTCTTGTGATTCATAGGTGAAGACTCCCGGGTCTGACTTTTCTTACATTCTTCTGACGGGTGGGACTGGTCAACATGTGTCACATGATCTTCAGATTTAATCTTCACTATTGAGTATTCCTGGATATGGGGAGATACAGATGTCAAAATGTAAGATATCACGACCATCATATTTTGTAGTCTACATCTGGAATGGGTAGACTTGGGTGACCACGCTGCAGGATATGTAAGGGTTGCGTTGTTCTCCTCCTGCTACCTGGATACTCAAACCTCACAAGTCTCCATTTGTGGGGGGATTCCCATATAACAGGTCTGCTCTGTATCTACCCTACATGTGTATTGGGTGCCATTCTAAATATATACCAACACAGCACCCTGTCTTATCACACATCACCCTCCAACTTTACATACATGTGATATTCCCTGAATCCCCCTCACCTCTCCAATCAGCAGGTAGATGATCTCCATGGTGAGACCTAATATGGTTTCGGTCATCCTCTCCTCTTCCATTCTGTGAGAATATAGAGGACGGAGCCTCTCACAGAAGAACCAACAATCTGGGGATGATGATGATCTACAAAAACAGAGACAGTCCGCTGATTATCACTGCAATGTACAAAGTTTGGATTGCCTTATATGTTAATGTACAGAGAACAGTCCATAAATACAGGAGAGACATGGTCTTGCACAGAGTCCATACATACAGAAGAGTCATGGCCCTGCGCCGAGTCCGTTCATACAGAAAAGACATGGCCCTGTGCAGAGTCCGTTCCTACAGAAAAGACATGGCCCTGTGCAGAGTCCAAACATACAGAAGAGACATGGTCCTGTGCAGAGTTCAATCATACAGAAGAGACATGGTCCTGTGCAGAGTCCATACATACAGAAGAGACATGGTCCTGTGCAGAGTCTATACGTACACAGTGTGGTGGTTGATGTACGGGGATCCCCGGTAGGTGGTCAGCAGGCTGAGGAGTGTCCGTCGGTCAGTGTGTGGTCAGTACGGTGGAGATCTCCATCCAGGAAGCACATTGTACACAGTGTTGCTGGAGGGGAGAGGAAGAGGCGGCCCTGCCTGTGTGATCCGGGAGGAAGTACACATCTCTCTGCCAGGCTGGGTGACACAGGAGGACCCTCCATGTGCTAATGGGAGACTCACATTACACTCAGCATACACTGCAAGGCGGATCCCCCCTCCTCCCCCCCCCCCTTCTGATTTAACCCTTCCTCTGCCTACTACATTGAATTTGCTCTCTGTGTGAGTGTTGCTGTAATACACAAACAAACACAGAAACAGCCGACTATAAAACATGCCAGAACATTTTTGAGAAATTATGGCAGTGACGGAAATAAGTATTTGATCCCCTGCTGATTTTGTATGTTTGCCCTCTGATGAAGAAATCACTAGTGTATAATTGTTATGGGAGTTTTGTTGTAGATGTGAGAGACAGAATAACAACAAAAACCTCACAAACCCAGGACACTTATGGCCCCCATACATGCACAGATATTAGCGGCCGACAGATTAAAAATGATCAATTTTTAGATCGGTCGACTGAAAATTGGTGCATGCCCACATGGTCCGATCAATTAAATTTGAACTTAATTGTGAAAAAAATCGATCAAAACATGATCGGACATGTTGGAAAATTGAGTACAAAAAAAATCGATCAAAAAAAAAATAAAAATCGATCAAAAATTGGTTATTCCATGTGGAGTATATTCTATTTTCCATCAATCAATCTCCAATTGTACGATTGCAAAAAATTTATCGTTTTTAGTCTGTCGGACGCTAAAATCTGTGTATGTATGGGGGGCATAAGTGAGAGATTAATGTGCATTGCAATGAGTGAAATAAGTTTTTGATCCCCTATCAACCAGAAATAAGTTAGGGCTTGTTTCCATTACGTCAGGAGCCCTGTCGTGTCGAGTCGTGTACGCTTAGCGGGGGTCCCCGACGTACCAGATAGACTTACCTGCTCGGCGGACGGGTCTGTCTTCATTGCGCCGACCCGATCCGCCGGTGTCAGGCTGAACGTAGTCGAGTATGTTCAGCCTGTACACCGGCGGATGTCTAAACAGACCATCCGCCGGCAGGCTGAGTCTATGGGATACGTGGGGACCCCTGCTTAGCGTATACGCTTAGCGGAGGGCTCCCGACGTACAATGGAAACAAAGCCTTAGGCTCCCAGTTGTCTTCACTTTATTCTGGTAAAGGCCACCATACACGTTTCGATTTTCCCATTCGATCGATCTTCTGGCCACATGGTTGGATCGTCCCAGTTCGATCAAAATTGAAAAAATGTTCGATCGAAAAATGATCGGACATGTTGGAAAATTTTAAACGATACACCAAATGTTATTTTGTTGTGCCTGACCGATTTCGGTTCAATTTGGCAGACATTTTGGTGTGTTTATGATCGACTTACCTCAGTTATTCTTTCGATTGATCGAACCAACATCTATCAAAAATTGGATTCTCCATGTGGTAAGTAGTTCAATCGTACTTTGATCGAGCCAACGTAAATCATATATTATGATCGAATCTGACATGGGTCGTAGGGAAATTGAAGTGTGTATGGGGGCCTTAACCTTCTGAGCGTTTGGCCCGAATTAACTCGGGCTGAGTTTCATGCATCATGAAACTCAGCCCCAGTTAACTGGAGCCGCGCCCGAGGTCTCGCCGTCTTCCTACGGCGGTCGGGATCACCGGCATGTATGCCGATGCTTCCGGGTCCGCCCCCGATCGCGTCACCGGTGACGCGAAGGGGGCGGGGGTAGGCGGCGCCATAGACCTCCGTCAAACTGGAGGGGCGTCGCTTTTCATCAGCATAAGTCCGGCGTCTCCAGTGATGCCGGGCTTATGTTAATGACCCTCAGCTGAGCAGGAAATCACGGCGGAGCATATTGTGCTCCGCCGCGATTGCCCGTGGCACAGTTATGAATAAACCGTGCCACGTGGCAAACGCTCAGAGGGTTAAGAAGCAGACCGGACAATTTGCGGTCGGTATTGGCAGGCGGTCTGCCCGCGGTTCAGGGCCCATTCCTGTCGCACTTGTGGCAACGTGCCCTATTCATTTGCATATCAAAGATATGGAAAAGCCTCGCCCAATGCTTTTCATGCACGACTTTCTGTCCTTTTTACCCATGTTGGTTCCTGCATGTCCAATGCAGGGGAAAGATGTAGTGGACACAAGGGTAGGGAACAACATCCATAAGGGAGTTCTCCTGACCCAGATTCCAAATTTGGTGAAGACCAAAGAGCTGACCAAGGATGTCAGGAAGGCTGGAGATCTGGAGGCTGGACAGGGCTATAAGAATGTCGCCAAACAGCTTGGTCAGAAGGTGACAACAATTGGTGTGATAATTTGTAAATGAAAGAGACACACACTGAATCTTCCTCAGTCTGGGGCTCTATGGAAGATCTCACCTTGTGCCGTCGCAATGAGAATGGTGACAAAGCACCCCAAAACTACATGGAGGGGACTTCATGGTGGGATCAGAGTCACCAAGAAAACAATTGGTAACACACTACACCATGATGTACTGAGCCCACATGGTCCCCCTTCACAGGACAGCACAGACAGGCCGCCTGCAGTTTGCCAATGAACATCTGAATGATCCAGAGGAGAATGTTGCAGTCAAATCAAGCTTTTTGGCATTAACTCACAATGTTGTGAGGGAGAGGAATGCTTCCTATGACCCCAAAAACACCAACCTCAAAGTCAAACATGGAGGTAGACACATTATGCTTTGTGGGTGTTTTTCCGCTAAGGGAAGCCAGCCAGGACTAGTGATGAGCTGCATAGGCAATATTTGAATTTGCGATATTTCGCAAATAAAATGCGATATTCATAATTTGAGTGTATGGCCATGAATTGCGAAAATGTGTTTGCAATTATAATCGCATTATCTTCAAAATGAATGGTCACATGTGGTATTTATTTTCGCATTATGAATATAAAATTGCGATTCATAGCCATAAGCTTCCCAATGCATACTATCGCAAACATTTAACATTGCGCATATTCACCATCATATTCGCGAAATTTGCGGATTCTCGAATAGCCAATATTTGTATATGTATATTTGCAATTCGAATATTCGGGCTCAACACTAGCCAGGACATTGAAATGGATAGTGGATTGGTAATCCAGCATGACAGCATGTGATGTCTAATGACATGTGAATGTAAAGCGGTGTTATGTTCCTTGCACGCTGTGAGAATTGTCCCAGCCGGCTCTCCGTACTCATTCTTGTGATGTGTGTAGCCACACTCCCTTTCTTCTCCTCAGGAGCCATTTTGTTAACAGTCTCTCATCTCATATCATCTGCTGAGCTGGGCAATTCAAATGCTTTTAACCTGTTATTACTGCGTACATCTCAAGATCTTCATACAGGAAGATAAACCTCTTGGATGTTTCATTGTACCAGTGTGACGCTCTAATCTCTGGAGATACAAACCTACAGTTACCTCATGGACAGGTCAGGAACACTGTCCCGGTAATTACTCATTTGTAGTCTGACATAGATGAAACAGAATATTACCTATGACCCCAAAAACACCAACCTCACCATCAAACAGGGAGGTGGACACATTATGCTTTGCTTTGGGGGGGGGGGGGGGTCTGTTAAGGGAAGCCAGCCAGGACATTGAAATGGGTATTAGATTGGTACTCCAGCATGACTGAATATCTCACGACTTTTGTGGTGTTATGTTCCTTGCATGCTGTGAGAATTGTCCCAGCCGGCTCTCCGTACTCATTTTTGTGATGCGTTTAGCCCCACCCCCTTTCTTCTCCTCAGGCGCCATTTTGTTTACAGTCTCTCATATCATATCATCTGCTGAGCTGGACAATTCGGTTGCTTTTTACCTGTTATTACTGCGTCCATCTCAAGAGCTTCATACAGGAAAATAATCCTCTTGGATTGTTCATCGTACCTGTGTGACTGAGTAAGCTGTCTAATCTCTGGAGATACAAACGTACAGTTACTTCACGGACAGGTAAGGAACACTCTCCCAGTAAATATTCATTTTCTGTCATAGGTGAAACAGAATAGTAAAAAGCAAGTTTGCAGCTACAGCAGAGATTTCAGTCAGAAGAAATCTACCACACGCAGTGTCCCATCAATCTGTGTAAAAGCGTAAGTAAACTGTCTAATCTATGGAAATACAAACCTACAGTTACCTCACGGACAGGTCAGGAACACTGTCCCAGTAATTACTCATTTGTAGTCTGTCATAGATGAAACAGAATACTGCCTATGACCCCAAAAACACCAACCTCACCATCCAACATGGAGGTGGAAACATTATGCTTTCGGGGTGTTTTTCTGCTAAGGGAAGCCAGCCAGGACATTGAAATGGGTGATGGATATTCCAGAATGACAATGACTGTGATGTCTGACGACTTTTAAAATGGTGTTATGTTCCTTGCGTGCTGTGAGAATGTCCCAGCTGGCTCTCCATACTCATTCTTGTGATGCGTGTAGCCCCACCCCCATTCTTCTCCTCAGGAGCCATTTTGTTTACAGTCTCTCATATCATCTCCTGCTGAGCTGGTCAATTCAAATGCTTTTTACCTGTGCACATCTCAAGATCTTCATACAGGAAAATAATCCTCTTGGATCGTTCATCGTACCAGTGTGACTGAGTAAACTGTCTAATCTCTGGAGATACAAACCTACAGTTACCTCCCAGACAGGTCAGGTACACTGTCGCAGTAAATATTCATTTGTAGTCTGCCAATAGGTGCAACAGAACAGTAAAAAGCAAGTTTGAAGCTACAGCAGAGATATCAGTCAGAACTATCAGAAGAAATCTACCACATAAACTGCGTGTCAGTGCCAGCTTCAGCAAGCAGTGTCCCATCAATCTGTGCCAGCTCACAACACTCATGTGTGAAAGCTCCAGCTCACAACACTTATGTGTGAAAGCTCCAGCTCACAGCACTCATGTGTGAAAGCTCCAGCTCACAGCAATGATGTGTGAAAGCTCCAGCTCACAACACTTATATGTGAAAGCTCCAGCTCACAGCACTGATGTGTGAAAGCTCCAGCTCACAACACTTATGTGTGAAAGCTCCAGCTCACAGCACTGATGTGTGAAAGCTCCAGCTCACAGCACTTATGTGTGAAAGCTCCAGCTCACAACACTTATGTGTGAAAGCTCCAGCTCACAGCACTGATGCTTCTATCAAGCTAGCAACTCACTACAAATTCAGTGTATCTGTGTGTCACCATGTCTCAACCCAGCACATTTGCAGATGGTGAACAACAACCCCCAGCAGTGCAAGTCAGCACAGAACTCAGCATCCAAATCCACTCCAGAGTTAACAGACAACTAAACCTACATGGAAGGCTAAAGAAAACCTTGAAAGTGTTAAACATAAACTTTCTTGTACCACACCCAGCTTATGCAGGGTCGCCGTCTGGCAGGGACAGGGGGCACGCCCAGCAGTCTCCTGCCCTGTCCTCTGTGCAGCCTCCACTCATCTAGCCATCTAGAGAGGAGAGAGACCAGGATTGTCCCTTCCCCTCCCAGATTTGTGTGAAAGTAGCTAGTGATGTTCTAATTTGATGGCAAGTGTTTACTAGTGACATCTGGAGACAGAAGCTGATATTGCAGATTGAGTTGAGATTAAGGCTATGTCTCCACATCAGTCAGACCCCCTAAGCTAGGCGATCCGACGGATCACATACAGATTACCTGCCCGGCGGATGCTCTGTTCAGACATCCACAAATGCAGGGGTTAACGTACTGCACCAACGGCTGTACTGTGGATGGAGACAGCTAATCGGAGGATCAATCAGGAACAGGGAGGTCCATCTGCAGCAGAATCTACCATGCAGAAGACTGACACAGGGGACAGTGAGTAAAACATAATAAAACCACGCTACATATAGGGTAACACCACCTCAGAAGCCCTTAGACCGGGGGGGGGGGGGCAAGGGATTAAAGGGGTAGTGGTAAGCATCCTTTGGAACCTTAAGACCGGGAGGAGGGGGTCTATCTACCATTGGTAGGGGGCCTCAAAAAATTACCTACTATGGAGCCCCGAAATCTCTGATGGCAGCCCTGTGCTTAGTGGACAAATTGCTAAGTCACATCACTTGCCTCTCAAACCCTGCAAGCAGTGTCATGCCCATAGAGGGAGCTCTAGAGCAACTTAACACAACATATCAGCTTTATACAAAGTAAAGTAAAAAAACTAATGGACATTTTATATAAACTAAATTCAGTAAATCTTACAGGTCTAAAATAGGGGTCAGGAACCTTTTTAGCTGAGAGAGCCATGACTATGAACGCCACATATTTTAAAATGTAAGTCAGTGAGAGCCATACAATATGTTCATCCCTGTTGACTTAAATCTAAAAAAAGGTGAAATACAGGAAGTGACGTCCAGCATCGAATTTAGTTCACGCCCTCCCCCTGCTAATGTCCCACCCTGCTTGTGCTGATGCTGAAAAAGCCACCCTTGGCTTATACTCAAGTCAGGGACTTACATACTTGTCCGGTGTCACGGAGCAGCAGGTGTGGACCCACGGTGCCACGTGTTCTACCTCCTCTAAGGGCGTTGTCTAAGTGAACCCACTCGTTCTTCACAATACTCCTGATGGTGGAGATAGACTTTCCCGAGGGGATCACCAGGTCGCTACCTTTTAAGGGAATGTAGGAAAATAAGGCAGCTGGTCCAGGGGACAGCAGGGAACACTCCAGGAAAACAGGTGTCATCAGCCAGACAGTGTGGCAGGGCAGGGCAGCGCAGGTAGCAGTAAGGGTTAAGAGGTATCGGTCTCAGAACACAGGCAGTCTCTATCTCACAGGAACAGCAATGGCAGGCAGTGCTTAGCATAACACAGAGACCTTAATACTGAGGCAAGGCTGAAAGGGCAGGGTTCCTTATATAGCTGCAGGAAGTCCACTATTGGTCAGCCAGGTCACATTATTATTATTATCATTATTAATAAATTATCATTTATTTATATAGCGCCAACATATTACGCAGCGCTGTACAATACATTACAGTGGAGATACAACACACAATAACACACAGGTAAAGGTAATGACACAGGAGAAATAGAGGACCCTGCCCGGTTGGGCTTACAGTCTAATAGGTTGGGGAACAGAGTATACAATAGGTGGGGGATGGGACTGGTATGGTGGTGATAGGAAAGAGAAGATGGGTAGAAGAGGCTGAAGAGGTGGGTTTAGAGCTTTTTTTTTTTTTTTAAAGTGCCAAAAGTAGGAGCAAGTCTAATGGGACGAGGGAGAGAGTTCCAGAGAGTAGGAGCTAGAGAAGTCCTGAAGCCTTGCGTGTGATGTCACACGACGAATACCTTAAATCCCAGGAAATGACACGCGCTGGTGTTTAAGGAAGTGTGTAGGAATATCAGAATCACTGCTGAACAGGGCACCTAGATCTGCAATGGTAAGTAAGGAGGCGACGTTGACGTACAGCAGCTGCCGTTATACCCGGGTGATTGTAGGTCTCCCTGCAGGCGCCAGCAGGCTCTGTGAATAGTCAAATGTGTATTCCATATTCTATCTAAGGAATTCCTGAGCTCAGATGCTAAAATTTAAACAAACTTGTGCAGCTTACTGGAGATAGTGAAATATTATATAGAAAACCCCACTATCTGACTTTACATTTCCCACCTTTGGCTTATATTCAAGTCAATATATTTTCCCAGTTTATGTAGATAAAATTTACAGTATTTTTCTGACTATAGGACGCACTGGACCATAAGACGTACCCCGTTTTTAGAGCAGGAAAAAACTTAAATATTTGAAATGTTCTAAGTTTAAAAAAAAAAAAAAAAAACATTTCCAGCAGTACCTAATTTCAGCCACAACAATGGTGTCACTAGAGAGCACATTCAGGAACTCTTCTCTCCTCTTCTTGTCAGCTGTGAGCCGCACAGAGATCATAGCTGACAGGCAGACATGGAAGCTGCTGGCTGGCCGCTTCCATGTGTGTCTCTCTGCTGTACTGCTTCTATCAGCAGAGCTGTGCTGGTAGAAACAGTACAGTACAGATGAGGGATGTGGCCACATCTCATCGGACAGCTCAAGAGAGCTGGCGGGAAGCCTGTTGGGCCGCGGGAGTCACGCATTTGGACCATAAGACGCAGGCACTATTTACCCCCAATTTTGTGGTCAATTCTTATGGTCCAAAAATACGGCAGTTACCTCTGCTTATATTCAAATATATATGGTACTTATTTCTCTCTTACATTGCATATACATATCTGATACATATCTTCAGTGCACTGGGTTTGTGAGGGTATTTTGTTGTTATTCTGTCCCTCACAGCTAAAATAAACCTCACGTAACAGTTATAAACTGGTCATTTCTTTGTTGGACAGAACTTGTCCCAGTCATTTGGCATTAGGTTAACAAAGCGGCATATCTGCGCCACTTAGTTTTCATCACTGAATTCCGCATTGGTATTATGGCAGCACTGGGGGTTGCGGTCAGCAGGATGCAGAAAAGCTATTCAAATAACTCACAAACAGCCGTCAATTTGCTGTATTAGCGGCATAGACACGTCATGGAAGCATACGATTATGAAGCATTGCTCATGTGCGAGTACATTGCAGTCTTCTGCTCCTCTGTTCACTGTACAGTCACCCGCTAGGGTAGAACAGGACCTGTGCTACTGAACTGTTGTAGAGGAAGCTGCGAGATCCGAACGCACAGGGGTGTGGGGCCAATTTTAGTAAATATTCTGTCACAAAACTGACAGGGAATGATGAGGAAACTTATTCAGAAATCAAAACAACGTGAATTAGCAAAATTGTAAATTAGCTTTATTTTTACAAAAAATATTTCTGCTTATCAAATAAATATATAAAGAAATTTTCTGAAAATTGCCGACACATCTCTATTCTTCTAGTAAGCGTACCCCGGCATGTCAGTACAGGAAGCTCAGACACCTCCACTCAATGTGTCCGATTGCATATAGGAGGAGGGGTGTCTTTTTTGTATAATATATTCACTACACTTGCAGTGTGGTATGTGCATATTTCAGGAGCAGCTCATTTCACAGAAGAAATATCAACTGCAGTGGATATATTATGTGACAGGGTCACCCCCTCCTATGTAAATAGCCGCTCATGGAATAACAAGATGGCCAGTGGCAGCTTGTAAAATGCGAGTGAGTCTTTGGGTTCTGAAAGTGTGTTTAGTGTTAGTGTAAATAGATGCAATACATTATTGTTGCAGACCTATACACCCTGCTGGGACTAAGCCCTGCCCCTGGCCTTTATTTCCCTCCCGCCAGTCAGACGTACCCTGGCCTTTACACCTGACTGGCAGGAGTGGAATAAAGCCCTGCCGCCTGGCACTGGCCTCTTCAGCTGACTGG
>CM070036.1:790620-801129 GCA_036250615.1 Ptychadena robeensis | reverse complement strand
AGTCCCTCATATTACATGGTTTTGGTAAAACAAAAGGAGATCTAATGGAAATCTCACAGAGAAATCTAAAGGTGTATGGGGACCCTTAAGCTAGCCATACACGTGTCGATTCCTGATCGATCGACGATCCGATCGATTCCGGTGAAGCCACAGGCGTCGATCGATCGACCATACAAGTCTGTGCCTACCACCTTAGGCCACCGATTCCTGGACGATTCTGTTACCAGTCGATCGACTCACAAATGTCAACGCCCCTCGATGTGTGCCCAATCGATCAGAAAACACCAACAGGTTGGTTCTCTGGCCGATCCGATTTGGGGGCCATGTCAAGGTGGGCTGCACTTGATTCCTCGTCGATCGATCGGCGTGCACGCGCCTGGTGATCGATCGGCCAGGAATCGTGTTGGAAATCGACCTGTGTATGGCCACCCTTACAGAAATCGTCTGACCTCTGTCCCTGCCAACAAAGGGGGAAGTATTGAGATTAACTTTTCATAGGGACCAAATACTTATTGACTTATATATGATATATATGATCCTGACTTACATACATTTCTTATTACACAGGAGTACAGAATGGTCAAGATGTCTTCTGATCAGGTGACATTTGACAACAAGTTCCTCGAGTCAGAAGAGAGTTCCATCACGGAGCCTCCACATGACTGTCTGATATTTGAGGGAAACAAGAAGATTCTGGACGTCATCAGCAAGATCATGAAGCTCCTCACTGGAGAGGTGATTATGGGAGGTACTGGGGGTTGGGTGGTGCTGGATGAACAATGACTGGTACCCTGTTTCCCCGAATATAAGACCTACCCCAAAACATCTAGCTTCTATTCCCCCCCTGTGCTTCTAATATAAGCCCTTCCTCGAAAATAAGACCTACCATGTCCCAGAGAAAGCTTCCATATTTAGTAAAGGCATGGCAGGAGGTGTTTTGTCACCTCTTCTAATCCCAGAAATAAGCCCTAATGCAGTGGTGGGCAACTGAGGTGATATGTAGGGTCACAAGTGCGTCCCTCGGCATCACTAAAGGGCCGCACATAACATCGATCCAGACCCTCCCCCTTCATCTATCTCAGCAGGCGGTGGACCAGATCCCAACAGGCAGTCAAAACCCGACAGCACCCATCCCCCCTCCTTCCCCCTGGATTGCAGCGCTCTAATGTACACCTGGTTTTCCTGATTAACATTGACAATTCTACTGATGTGGGAGCGCCAAAGTTGATGAGGAAAGCTAGGTCAGGGAGTGACCACGTCACAGGTGAGTTGCTATGCCCCATGCATTAACAGTTTGGTTTTGGGGGCTGCATGTGGAGGACCAAGGGGGGACGCCGACCAATGCCCAAAGGGCCGCATCCGGCCCCCGGGCTGCGGGTTGGGAACCTACGCCCTAGGGCATTTTTAGCACCTAAAATTAATATAAGACAGTGTTCTATGTTTGGAGTTGGTGGTTTTATGGAGCTGGGGACATAAGATGACTGGATCATTGTGTGTTTC
This sequence comes from Ptychadena robeensis, assembly GCA_036250615.1. Classification (NCBI taxonomy): domain Eukaryota; kingdom Metazoa; phylum Chordata; class Amphibia; order Anura; family Ptychadenidae; genus Ptychadena; species Ptychadena robeensis. The sequence continues at coordinate 799,629 of CM070036.1, read as the reverse complement.
AGATTCCTATTCGGTGTCAGGATGTTGCGGTCTATTTCTCCGTGGATGAGTGGAAATATATAGAAGAACATAAAGATCTCTACAAAGATGTCATGGAGGATCAGGAACTCCCTGCATCACTTGGTAAGTACAGGCTGATACTGGTCGGGCAGCACTGTGGATAAGTTGGTGATCACAAAAACATACGAGTGGGTCTGATACCTCCAAAACTTGTCCTAGACCCGTGGACAGGACCCTGTCTAGGTTCAAGAGAGGTCCAGCTTTAACCCCCCTAGCGCACTGCTGAGGCGAAACCAAAAGTGCACCATAGACTTTAATGGAAAAAGTTTTTACATTGTAAACCTGTTACTTCCCAAAGTCTGTCCATACCGGAGTCTGGTGACATCCGGAATATAATAACATGTTCAGATGCTTTGTGAATAACTCACAATATCAGATCATGAAGATTTCAATCATTCACTGTATCAGGTAAATTAGCACTGCAACCACTAGATGGCGCTGCAGATGTGCCAGGTTACATAGGAGAGCATGGGGGCAGGGGGGGGGAGTGATCCGTTCTCCTGCAGCTGCCTCATTAGATCAGAGACACACGGAGAAGTGAGTTTGCGCTCCTGTGGCTCCGATCTCTGCCTGACGAACCCAGCTCGTCCACTGCTGTTCTGACAGGTCAGAGCTGGACGAGCTGGCAACGGCAGGGGGGTTAATATACATGTGATGACACTTTAATTCTGAGACTCTCATTTCTCCATTCTCATTGCTCCAGCTCTTTGCTAGGGCACAACCACAGTCTCAGTCTACACCACTGGTGGCCAACTGAGTTGTTACGGAGGGCCACAATTGCGGCCCTCTGCATCGTTAACCTCCCTAGCGGTTGAGACAAACCCTGTTCATTTGCTGAACAGGGTCCTCTCAACCGCAGGGGAAGCCGGCGATGGGGAGACCCTATGCCTCCCCGGAAAGCTGCAGCGATTGTCTTCATCGCTGCAGCATTTCCGGGTTTGCGGCACCGCCCCGATCGCGTCACGGTGACGCGGAAAGGGGCGGGGGGGGGGGGCGGCGCCATAGACCTCCATGTTAATGGAGGAGCGCTGGCTTTCCCTCTCACGCAGCTGTTGTCAGGCGCCATCTGGGTCACTGATTGACATTCACTACGCCGATCGGTGTGCTTAGCTGGAGCCTAAGCGAATCTATCGCCTCTTCTTTTTGCTCTAAGAAGATCCCGGGCGAAGACATGTCGGCAGGGGCTCAGCAGACAAGTGAGTGCCTATGCTCCCACTATCCTACCAATGCACTCCCTCCAATGGGGAATCCCATTCTTCCCCAGTACTTAGGGGACTTGGCTCTAGCCTTGGTTACCTAGAACAGTGGTTTCCAATCTGTTTTCCTTAAGCCCCTCCTTGTCTGTGTCCAAGACCGGCTTGTCTAAAGGTGGCAATACACAGGTCGATTTCCCACATGATTCCTGGGCGATCGATCACCAGGCGCGTGCACGCCGATCGATCGACAAGGAATCGAATGCAGCCCACCTTGACCGATCGACCCCGCCTGATCGACATGGCCCCCAAATCGGATCGGTCAGAGAACCAACCTGTTGGTGTTTTCTGATCGATCGGGCACACATCAAGGGACGTTGACATTTGTGAATCGATCGACTGGTAACAGAATGGTCCAGGAATCGGTGGCCTAAGGTGGTAGGCACAGACTTGTATGGTCGATCGATCAACGCCTGTGGCTTCACCGGAATCGATCGGAGCATTGATCGATCGCTCAGGCTATGTAGGGCTAGCTTTAAACACAGACAAGGGGGGCTTAAGTTAAGGGTGTGCGTTAAAGTTAGGAGAGAGGGGGACATTACCTTAGTGACTTCCAGGAAAATGTATTTTATTGTGTGTATGCAGGTAGGAGTTGGTGGGCCTGGCCTGGGCTGGATTTTTATGCACCCTTCTCTCTATATCTCTAGCAATTTGTTGGGATGATACCATGTCCAGGGGCTGCTATTTCATGTATTTCAGCCCAAGTTGGACTCAGCTTACAAACATAGAGCCACCCTCCACACCACTGATGGCAGCACCCTGTGACCTTAAGCGCTCCCCAGGTCGGGAACCAGTATTCTAGGGAAAGGAAATTGGAGTGCCTGGAGGCTTTGACTGCTTGGTCCAAGGTGAAGCCCTTTTTCTCAGCTGGGAGATCCAGGGTCCTTAGCCTCTAGAGGAGGGACAAACGAAGGTGCTCAGTGTGGTCACCTTTTTTTTGGACATGGTGCACAGTAAGTGTGTGTAATGCATGCACAGAGGGCTCACTAAAAAACATTAAATGAATGACCCCCCCCCTCCCATAAGCATTGTGAATCACCATGGCTCTGCCTTAACAGTAGACTGCTCAGGGGTGGGGCTAGACACCATTTTTGGAAAACTGGACAGCTTGAGAGATACTGCCAGATTGTTATAAATTTACATTTACCCTGTTTCCCCTATGATAAGCCATCCCCATCAAATAAGCCACCCCCTGATTTTTTGCCCAAAACGTTAAAATAAGCCACGCCCCGCAAATAAGACACCCACCGATCCCTGCCCGAATCTCCCATTCTGGTGGTACAATGGGTAACTGTGTGCCTCTGTGTGACTCCGTCAGGGCTGGCTGCAGTGCAGGAAGGACAAGCTGATCCCTACCGTAACGGAGTCTGTTACCCGGCCATACTGGTAGAACCCAAAAAAAGTGAGCCGGTGAAGGGGACAATGAATGGCACAGAGTGATCAAAGGGGACAATGAATGGCACAGAGTGATCAGAAGGGGTCAATGAATGGCACAGAGTGATCAAAGGGGTCAATGAATGGCACAGAGTGATCAGAAGGGGTCAATGAATGGCACAGAGTGATCAGAAGGGGACAATGAATGGCACAGAGTGATCAGAAGGGGGCAATGATTGGCACAGAGTGATCAAAGGGGTCAATGAATGGCACAGAGTGATCAAAGGGGTCAATGAATGGCACAGAGTGATCAAAGGGGACAATGAATGGCACAGAGTGATCAGAAGGGGACAATGAATGGCACAGAGTGATCAGAATAAGACATCCCCCTGAAAATAAGACCTAGGGCATATTTTGGTGTTTCAGAAAAAATATATAAGACCGTGCCTTCTCATCGGGGAACAGGGTAGTTAAAATGTTTGGTTTACTGGTAAATCATCTTTTCTCTATGATCTTCATCAACACAGATACCGGGAATCATGAAGAGCAAAGTACGAAGATCTCCCGAAATGGAGAAATAAAATCTGAGGACGTCACGGCTCCAGAAGAAAAGCCAACCACTCTAAACCCTCATTTTGACTGTGAACTTCCTTCATCTGATCCCTCTACATTTGGGGCCTCTTTTGCTGATTCTGCACCTACCGCCCCCCATTCTACATCACAACCAATCAGTGAAGACCTCTTAACTGTTAATCCCGGTGAACAGGTTCCTAAGACAGAAGATATCGTCTCACTTCAAACTCATCATGCGGAGGACAAACCAAGTTTAGGTTCCAGATGCAAGAAAAAGCTTTCCAACAAATCAGATGTCTTCCGGCGCGGGATGGAGAAGTCGCATTCCTGCTCCAAATGTGGGAAAAGCTTCAACCGCAAATCAAAGCTCGTCGTACACAAAAGGACCCACACCAAACAAAATACATTTTACTGTATGGTGTGCGGGAAGAGTTTTCCCAAACAACGCGATTTGTCCAGACACTGGAAGGCCCACTCGGGGGTGAAGTCATTCCCATGTTTAAAGTGCGGGAAACGTTTGTCTTGTAAATCTGACCTTGTGCAACATCATACGCTTCACACAGAGAAGCCCTATTCCTGCTCCGAGTGCGGGAAGTGTTTTTCTCATAATTCTTCTCTGGCCAGGCACAAAAGGCAGCATACGGAGGAGAAGCCGTTCTCCTGTAACGAGTGTGGGAAATGCTTTCCTCGCATATCCGAACTCGCCAGACACAAAGCGGTTCACATTAGGCAGTCACATTTATGTTCGAAGTGCGGGAAACATTTCCCCGAGAAATGGAAACTTGTCCGGCACGAGAGACTTCACAGAACCTATCCGTGTCCCACGTGTGGTAAAATCTTCAACCGCAAATCCAACCTGGTTGCCCACTTGGAGATTCACCAGAAGAAAAAGTTTCAATGCTCATTGTGCGAGAAATGTTTTTCTCAACCATCGGAACTCTACAAACACGAGGCGGCCCACAGGGAAGGGTCGCTCCATTCATGTCCGGAATGCGGAAAACATTTTTCCCAGAAATCTGATCTGGTTAAACATCAGGCAATTCACACCGGGGCGAAGGCCGTCTCTTGTTCAAAGTGTGGAAAACGTTTTTCCCAGAAATACAGTCTCGCCAAACATATGGTCGTTCACACAGGGGAGAAGGCCTTTTCCTGCTCCAAGTGCGGGAGATGTTTTTCCCATAGATCATCCTTTATTAGACATGAAAGGGTCCACGCGAGAGAGAAACCGCTTCTCCCTTGTGTGGACAAGTGCGGGAAAAGCTTTACTAGCAAATCAGATCTTGGCAAACAACAACTGGTACACGTTGGGGAGAAGCCATACTCCTGTTCAGAATGTGGCCAATGTTTTCTTTGCAAATTGGATCTTACAGAACACTTAGCAGTCCACACTGAGGGAGGGGTGTGCGTGTTCTGACTCTGCCCACATTCAGAACACGCATACCCTTTTATTATTAACCCCCTGGGCGTTACGTGTGAATCAAACTGCGCCTGTGCCGGGATCGGGCACAACCGGCTCTCTGTAAGCCTGCAGCATTTCTGCAGAGCTGCAGGCTCACAGAGCCTTTCTGGCCTTGAGTCTTCGGTGACGCCGAAGACTTGGGCCGAAGAGGCTCTGTGAGGAGGTGGGGCGGCGCCATAGACCTCCATGTTAATGGAAGGGGCGGCACCATAGACCTCCATGTTAATGGAAGGGGCGGCGCCATAGACCTCCATGTTAATGGAAGGGGCGGCGCTATTGACCTCCATGTTATTGGAGGGGGCCTTGCATTTCTCCCCACTAATTCACACCGGTGGTGTGTAGAGGGCTGGGGGGAGAGTCCGCAATCAGGGCAGAGTCTAGTGTTCTCTGCCGCGATTGCCCGGGTAGTGGCTTTTCGTGCCATAAAAAATGTCGCAAAGGGCCTGTAACGCCCAGGAGGTTAAATATATAAGTTTAGACTGGAGGAGAAGACAAACGGAGGAATGCTAGTTTTCTGCCCCCAATGGGGGCGCATGTTTATTTTCATAGGAAGCTCTTATTGCATTGAAAGCGGTTCACACCCCAAAAGTTTCTGGATGAAGGAATTGTTTGAGGAAGTCGCCTCTCGTCAGACTGCATGGAAGAAGTCTTGTGGAATGGGCAGTGTTTACACCAATTGGATCTGATCGATCCTTTAACAGTTTCTAAGTCAGATTTATGTTCCAAAAGTCATCATCGTGTCTTTTGCAAGCTGGATCTTATAGGTGGAAGAGTTGATTACTCGTGGAAGAGTTGGGTAGGGAAGAGGTGTTGCCCCCCCCCCCCCCCCCTAGAACAATGATAATGATGGGAAGACTTGGATGATCCAAATAGGGCTCATAAAATACAATGGGGAATAGTTCAGTCTGAGAGAGTGGCATCCCATTGAAGACAAGGGGCATCAGATAGGATGGTTGGAGATCCATCCTGACAGATCATTAAATGACCTCTCTGGACACCTGTATAAAGGGTCTTGGTCAGTTATTATCTGGGGGCTTTAGAGATTTCTAAACATTGCAAACAAACTAATAGCACATGGTGGTAGGACGAACCCTTAAGGTACCTATACACATGAAGACAGTCGCTTTGAGCGATGACGCCATGCGTGTTTGAGGCCATCGAGTATGGCCACCCCTGTATCGAACCTGGAACGAACATGTTCGTAAATCCCAAACAATAACCATTCCTTTGGATGGGGATTGAGCACCTAAAGTGGTGCACCTCAATTCCCATCCAAACGGCGACGAGTGTAAAACCAGAAAAAAAATATTTTAAGTGTTCAAATCAATGCAATACCAAATTCAGCCACTAGATGTCACGAAGAGATTTTTCGAATTTTCCGACTTGCTAAAGTTTTGCTCTAGCACATGGAGTTTTTGCATAAATTAAGTTCCAATTTAAAGTCGAAGTTCAGATGCTGCAGTCATCTGTCCTCTCCTCTACGTGTATATGAAAGCTGCAGGGTGTGTGTGCAGCTTCCAACACAGGCATAGATAGGTGGGAAGGACGACGAGGGACCAAGCATTCCGACCATAAGACACTTTTTGGAGACAAAAAGTGCGCCATGTGGTCTGAAAAATACTGTAATCCTCAAGAGGCTGTTAAGCTAGCCAAACACTGGCCAATCAGAGCAGGACCAGGTAAGTGGCTAATATCAGACATGTGCCATTCATTTATCTAGATCCCAGGTGCCCAACCTTTGGCGGCTCCCCTCTGTCCTCCACTTGCGGCCCCTGATTCCTAAAGGCCCCCATACACTTGTCGGATTCCCACCGGATTCCGGCACGATCGATTCCGGGCGCGTGCACGCCAAACGATCGTGCCGGAATCGCATGCAGCCCACCTTGTGCAATCGATCAGGTCCGATCGTTCAGGGGCTCAGAATCGGATCCGACAGAGAACCAACATGTTGGTTCCATCAGATTGATTCTGCCCAGATCAGCGGAAGTTGCCATTTGTGAGGTGGACAATCGGACACGGAATCGTCCCGGAATCCGTTGGACAAGGTGGTATGCAGCGATGGATACTCTTAATTGGCCGATTGATCACACTTGCGATTCCCGGTAGAATCGCCGGAATCGATCGGGTGAGTGATCAATTGGCCATGGAATCCGACACGTGTATGGCTTGCTTAACTGTTAATGTATAAGGCACAGGAACCCGCCTGTCCACCGATCTTCTGCTGACAGGTCCTCGCCCGGGATCTTCTTAGAGGAGGAGAGGAGCTAAATTTACGGGATATGCATATGTAAATGCCAATCAGCGACCCAGATGCCTGAGCAAGTCCCTCTCCTCCTCTAGTGTTGGGGGGCGGGGGATCAGCAGGCTGGTGAGTCACTAATCCCACAAGGCGCTTTGCTGATATCTGAGGTACATAACCTTTGATTGTACTGTATATGCGACATAAAATGTGCATTGCCACACTACAATGTTCTCTAAAGCTTGAAGTATCAAGTATCTTGAAATTTTGTTATTTAAAAAATGAAAAATAATGTCTTCTAGCTCTGCCTGCTGTCATTTATTTATTATAAAATGCTAAGTCAGTATAGATTGAAAATGTTATGTGCGGCCCTTTAGTGATGCAGAGGGCGGCCCTCCATATCACCTCAGTTGCCCATCACTGGGCTAGATCCTGCTATGCACCTATTGATCAGCTCCGTTGGTGGCGAGTGCTACCTAACAATCACCGGCTAATGGACACACACTCTGTGCTGTGGTGTTGGTAAAGTAATAGGGAGCGGGGACTCGACAGAGCTAATCCACATTACCTGTCTGCAGCAGCAGCTGTTCTGACGATCCACCGGCCGGAGGTTGACATACTGCACTACATTGACCTTTCGGGCCAGTGGATCGGCAGAAACATAGCCTTAAAGAACAGGTTTTTCACATACACACTACTGTATTTAAAGCTAGCCATACATGAGTGGATACCCGTTTGATTGAGCGCAGAGTGGTGACATCACATGGATGTGCACCACTTTGCACATTGATTGCGTTTGATGGGGACCCGTTGCACCTGGGGTTGGGAGCCAACACGTGCTGGAACAAGGACACACAGGATGCCCCCCCCCCCCACACTCTGCCAGTAGCAGCCGTGCTGGGCTCCGCCCTCTTGCCTGTGTCTCAGCTGACAGGCAACGGGCAGAGCTGAGCCCAACTACTTGAGTCATAGTGGTGGGGGAGGAGGGGAGAGCTCTGCAGTCAATTCTTTGTGCCTCTCTCAACGATCGACCCAGATTTACAGAATTGTCTGCTCCCATGATGACGTCATCACGCTGCTCTCCATGGCTCACAGCATCGGGGGGCACCCTTTGTGTGCCGAGCACCCCCGATCCGTGGCCGATTTGCTCAGCGGCAAGATCGGCCACCGCTTGTTGCGTGTGTGGGGGTATTAAGACCTCGAACACTCAGGTACATGCAAACGAATGTTCACTGACTTTTCTCTGAATATATACAGAAGGAGTGAAGCACAGTCACCGTGATGCCAGATAGCTGCGCCTATGGATGTCTGTAATCACAACACTCAATATCAACACAAACTCTTTAACGTGATATTTCGAATATATAATTACAAAATATTCATCATTTACATTTGATAAAATGAACAACTTAAAAAATGTTAAATCAAAAAAAAAAACTAAAAAGCTTCCAGATATCGGGGTGCCTATCCTCCTTACAGTGAGTGACAACATTTCCATTCCTTCTAACAGTGAGTGACAACATTTCCATTCCTTCTAACAGTGAGTGACAACATTTGACAACAGTCATCGTTGGTGATTCGTTTCTCAAGAGTCCGCAGAGATCTTGTGCGGAGCGTCAGTTCTGAGGACAAAAAGGCGCCCAGTGTCTGTGTAGCAGCGAGTCCTCATCTGCCTATATTGGTGATATAAACTGAAAACAAAATGGCGGCCAGTGGCCAATGTCCTGATGTCATGATGGTGGTGCCGCTAATCCTGTTACACATATCTTCCTTACAGCAGAATGTTGGACGGATCAGCCCAAGAGTATTGGGATTGCTGGGCGTACATGTCTCGGTGCAGGCGCGGATCACCAGGCTCGACCCGACCAACGGGAAAACTAAGAATAAATATAGAATCAGGTTAGAGGCTTGGTGTCCTATCATCTTCCATGATGGTGGTATCTTCTGTCTTAAGATGGTCACATACTAGTCCATGGCACAGGTAGGGAAACCAAAGCCCCCCATACACCTTTAGATCACTCCATACAATTTCCTTTAGATCTACCAACAAC
>CM070036.1:672050-682382 GCA_036250615.1 Ptychadena robeensis | reverse complement strand
ACTTATAAGAAGAAGTAATAACTCAAATGTGGGTGTGTCACCTGGACGAAAATGTCAGTCAATACTGTAAGAAAATAAACCGGAAGTCAGGTGAAAGGTCTCTTGAGCAAAGACTAAGGGACTGTCCAGTGAACCTATTGGAAAATTTTCTATTTTCTATCATTTTCTGTCCAGTGGGGACACGGATGTAGTAGAAACCTGACAGAAAGTCTCCCATTTCAACAACTATAGCTCAAAGAAATCTTAGACCCCCCCCCGCCGCCGCCCCCCCCTTTTTCTCCAGGCTGTGAATAGTGTTTTCACTAGGGCGAGGAATGCAATAGAACCCCTGCTAAGTTACCAACTGTCCACACTGGGGAGTTTGTCCCCCACTTCTGGTACTGTTACAGGAAAGTGATAACAAATTCACTAGTGGTGGACACAGAGTGCTACAACAAAGCGTCATTGTCAGACAGATAGGCAATAGGGAAAGCGGTTAGCCCAGATGCGATGGTCAAACTTGACCTGGGGGCCCTATCCTGGCCATTAAGTCTTTTTAATCCGGCCCTTTGTTACCCCTCTCTGTGTCAGATGCGCTTGCTCTCTCTCCACTCACTCCCTGCAATAAGCAGAGGACACCCAGGGGATGGCTGTTAATGGTTAAAGTGTATGGAACATTTAATCAAGGTAATTTGTTTAAATCCCCCCCCCCCCCCCCAGGCTGGGAGGACTTGGACCGGGCCGCCCTAAAAAGGTTCTTAGTCCCCTCTGTCAAATTTAAAAATACAATGTGAGTCAAAGTTTTTCCCACTTTGTCTGGGTACTATTGTTGTGATGACATCTCCCCATCCTTTCCTGTCTGTTCATCATAGACAGGAAGTAAAATAAATCTCCCCGATAACATCATGAAAACGAGATCAGCAGAAGTTTGGCTCACAAAGATAAACCTGATATTTGGAAGTCAGAGGCGAATGTTAGATGGGGCAATAAGGGGGCGGCATCATGCTGGGGGGGGGGGGCCGGATCTGGAAATCATAACTATTTCCAATGCCCAAGGACCCCCCTGGTAGAGAGAGAAGTTTGCCCCTGGAGAAGTGTTGGTGCGCCCATATTCTTCTGTGCCTCACCACCGCCCCTCCCTGGGAGAGCGCTGGCAGTAACAGAGGTGCTCACTAGGGGGGGGGGGGGGGGGGTTTGGGCAGGGGTAGATGTGGGCACCAGAGGGGGTGCTTACCCAGGCCACCAATCTGCCTAGCTGGAGGTCTACAGACAGATCCACTGTGCTTTACTGATAGGTAGGTATAACAGGACATGTTTCACATCAATAGTATGTTATGCCAGGTTTACATGGCGGCATCCACAGTGGGTAGGTTTCCCCTTCACAACTTCCTGCCCAAGTGACCACAAAGGAAGTAAGACAAAATCTCTCCAAATAAATATATAAAATAAAATGAGCATTTCGTGTTTTCACCTGCAGCTAAGACTCAGGAATTGGATCCAGAGTTCCTCTTTACAAATGAGACCACCATGTGTGTCACCCGCCGGCAGCGGAGCGCAGCACTCACCTTCTGATCGTATTGGAGGAAACGCTGGAAGTCGTAGAGCGAGATCTGACACAGAGACGGCCGGTCCACGTTCCTGCCGCAGGACAGAGGAGATTTTATGTTATATATCAGCCAGAAACAGGATCACCTGCAGCTGAGAACAGGAATCTGAACCTGGTACCAACATCAAGAGAACCTGTCCTGCAGGCTGCTGAATTTTTTCAGTATGTACAATGGGTCCATCCTGCGCCAAGTAAACTTCCCCCAGACCATTACACCATGACCACCAGTCAGCGCCCTTCATTCTAGGCAGGATGGACCTCAAAATTTGATGTTGGTGATGACAATTCTTTTATTAAGCAGGTTGTCCTATCCATGTCTACATGCCTTAATGCATTGAGGGCACTGCCTTGCTATTGGCTTTGCATGAAAGCGGTCTGCATCATGTGACCTGGAGGTTTTTCGGTTTGTTCCTGGGACGTTTCCAATGTGTAGTTACAGACAACAGGAGATCATTTATTATCATGATTGCAGTGACAAATTGTTAACAAGACACTTAGGGTCCCCATACACCTTTAGATTTCTCTGTCAGATTTCTTTTAGATCTCCCTTTGTTTTACCAAATCCATGTAATATGAGGGACTTTCTAAACCATCAAGTCTACCTGTGTTCAATCACAGAGGACCCGGCACTACATAGTTGTTGGTAGATCTAAAGGATATCTGACAGAGAGATCTAAAGGTGAATGGCCAGCTTTAGTGATTGGCTATGACAGTGACTGGTCAATGATATACGCTGTACCCTGCTACACCTGCAGGTGGCGATATTTGTATTCATATTGTGTGATGGGTATGAAAGTTTACTCTGAGCCCATCTGAACCTGACTGATTCCACACTAAATTCTGCAGGAAATATCAGAAATAAAGTAACACAAAACATTAATAAAATACAAGCAGATACACCAAGTCCCTTCAAATTCCAGAAAAAAAAAACTTGACTATTAAGCGTTATCACAAGGCAATAAAATGTTCAGATTTTTACTATAATATTTATGAGATTATATTTATTTTCAATGGAAAAGGAAGGGACAGGGGGGTAAAGGTTAGGGAGTGAATGGAGGAAATGGGAAAGGGGTCTGATTTTTAATGACAATGCCTACCCTGACTGTTCACTCTATAGCACAGGTACCTAACCTGCCGACCGAGGGCCATTTCTTGGCTACCTGCGGCCCCTTTGGGCGTTTCTTGGCAGCCCCCCTCAGTTTTCCACTTGCGGCCCCAGAAACCTAACTGTTAATGCATAGGGCATAGGAACTTGACTGTCCTCACCTAGGATCTTCTTCGGGAGGAAAGAGGAGGAGAGGGACTCGCTCTGGCTGAGCACATGGAAGCCAATCAGCAATCCAGACAGCGCCTGAGCAAGTCCCTCACCTCACCGTTGAAGATGTGTGCCTATGCTTCCATTATTCAACCAACGAACGGGGGATTATTGTATGTGGCACATAACCTCAGAATATGGGCATATAACGTTTGATGATATATATGACACAAATGTGCATTTCCATATTACAGTGTTCCCTAATGCTTGAAGTATCATTAAAATGTTAAGATGTTAAGTGCGGCCCTTTAGTGATGCTGAGGGCCGCACTTGTGGTCCTCCATATCAACTCAGTTGTCCACCACTGCTCTATAGGATACTGGGGGATGGCTGGTGCATTGGATTTTGTATGATGACTTTTTACCCTAGAGACCTCTAGAGTGGTCTGAGTCTACCCTGGTCTGGGTTGAATTGCATCTCAATGCGCCCAATTATGTCTGTGGGTGCAATCAGCAGATCACGGCCTATCGCGGCTGTAGGGAAGAGCACCTTCAAATGCATAGGCTCGATTGCCGCGCTGCAATTAAAATCAGGGGTGATCGCGTACGATCGCCAAAGTAGGGACATAGCCTACAGCAGACATACATGTGACAGCATCAGGGGTTCATTGCAGAAAACAGATATGTGACTCACCGTAAAGGGAACGACATATCCAGCTGCTCGATGATCTGCAAAACAAGGAAAAGAATCAGCGATGACACTTTTAGAAAAAGGCGCACCGAGGCCGGCGTCCTATCAGTGCTCAGAGCTCATAGGATGACCAGCTGAATAATATTGCCGCTCGCCGCTGTGCACCCCAATATACACTGGGCCCATTTACATTGGGTTGCACACCTACCATCCAGTGTCACATTTAAATTTACCTTCAAGTAGGTCTCCTATACCCCTGTAAGGGTAAAATGCATGTTTTGCTCAGGTATAATGGATAGGGGGATATGCTGGTATCATCCACCCATGTTATGGGAAAGCACTTTGGCGTCCCCCCCCCCCCCATGTAGAACGGCAGCTCTTCTACATTTGCATATGGTTATATATTAGAGGGTGGGGGGGGGATTGGTACAGAACGGCAGGGGCCACGGTACCACAATACCGTACTCATCATCCCATTGATGAGAGAGGCAATCATTTTTTCGTAATGGGGAGAGGAACCCACCGAGTGGGGTCAGGAGATTACTCATTTTTAATTAAAGGCACAGAGAAATGGGGGCCAACACAGCGCCTGGCCACCTGGACGCTTTATCAGAGGCAGAGGGGAAACCGGGGGACTGAAACAATCTTTGTAATGCAGAATATTGCCTGGGGAATGGGGAAGTGATAAGAGGATACAATTATCCCACAAAGGGTTAAATGATAACGTACCCATGAATTCCGGCACCATGTCAGAGGTCCTTCGATGTGCGGGTTAGTAAGCACTGCTCGCCATGCTGGCCCAGGCTCCAAGTCTCACTCCACATGTCAACAACAAACCCCCCCCCCCCCCCCCCATTGGCACACACACAATGGCCGCTTGTTAATGAGGGGCGATTAGCATGTCAGTCCTGTCCCGAGGACGAGCGGAGAGATGGCGGAATATCAATGAGGGTCTGCGAGGCGCAGCTTACCGATTTCTGAGCGTCAAACATCAGGTTCTTGTAGAAGAGGACGAAGTGGGCGAAGGACATCTCGCTGCGCGCCTCGATCTCCTGAGACGTGGGAGACATAATGTAGATGTTACCTTGGTCTGGGTGTTGCATATTATGAACCAGCAACATGTTTTATCAAATACATTTCCCCTTTTTTATTTGTTTCTTTACAGATCTGTACTTCTGCGGTCTGTTCTACGCCAACAATGGCTGCCGGCACTTCCCAGGGTCGGAGTCCTGATGGTGACAACAGAGGACCAGGCCTGAGTAATGTGTGATGTATTCTCCATATGGGAGAAAGAGTGTTGTCACCCAGATATTCACCATCTGCTTAGTATTGCTAAGTTACACGGTGACTGTGCTTTACCCTTCCAGCTACTTTCGTCCGAAAATTGTCAGACTGACCCAAAGAAAGACTCTACAGGGGTAATATGGGATGAGACAGCCAGGGATGAGAGGACAGACAGCTGGGAATGAGTGGACAGAAAGCTGAGGATTAGAAGAGAGACAGTCATGGATGACCAGACAAACAGCTGAGGATGAGTGGACAGACAACCAAAGATGTGAGGACAGACATCCAGGGTTGAGAGGACAGACAGCCAGGGATGAGAGGACAGACAGCAGGGAATGAGAGGACAGACAGCCATGGATGAAAGATGGACGGCAGGGAATAATAAGAGGACTGACATCCAGAAATGAGAGGACAGACAGCAGGGAATGAGAGGACAGACAGCCATGGATGAAAGATGGACAGCAGGGAATAATAAGAGGACTGACATCCAGAAATGAGAGGACAGACAGCAGGGAATGAGAGGACAGACAGCCATGGATGAAAGATGGATGGCAGGGAATAATAAGAGGACAGACATCCAGAAATGAGAGGACAGACAGCAGGGAATGAGAGGACAGACATCCAGGCATAAGCGGACAGACAGATGTGGGTGAGAGGACAGATAGCCAGGGATGAGAAGACAGACATGCAGAAATGAGAGGACAGACAGCAGGGAATGAGAGGACAGACAGCCGTGGATGAGAGGACAGACAGCTGTGGATGAGATTACGGACATCCGTGGATGAGAGGACAGACATTTGGTTATGTGAGGACAGACAGCAGGGAATAAGAGGACAGACAGCCATGGAAGAGAGGAGAGACATCCAGGGATGAGAGAACAGACAGCCATGGATGAAAGGACGGACAGCAGGGAATAATAAGAGGACAGACATCCAGAAATGAGAGGACAGACATCCAGAAATGAGAGGACAGACATTCAAGGATGAGAAGACAGACATGCAGAAATGAGAAGACAGACAGCAGGGAATGAGAGGACAGACTGCCATGGATGAGAGGACAGACAGCCGTGGATGAGAGGACAGACATCCAGGGATAAGAGGACAGACATCCAGGGATGAGAGGACAGACATCCAGGAATTAGAGGACAGCCATGGATGAGAGGACAGACAGCCGTGGATGAGAGGACAGACATCCGAGGATGAGAGGACAGACATCCTGCCAGGACTGAGCAGACACAGCCGGGGACTCACCTGCAGTTTGTCCCTCAGGAACCTCATGTTAGGCACTCTGTAGTTGACCTGGGGGAGCAGAGCCTTCAGATCCTTCAGGGAGATGCTGCCGACACAAATATCCGTCATTATTTACAAGGGCAAAGCGTCTTCTACATGGAATCGGAGCCAATCACCAATTTAGCGATGAAGCTGGAGCACATACACAGGGTGAAGTGGACGGTCCTTGATCCTGCCAGAACAATATTCTGTAGGACAGTAATGACCTCCTCCGAAAAATTTAATCAAATCTCCCAAATTCCATCAGAGAGATCAGGGAGCCAGAGGGAGGTGAATGTTTATCACAGATCTATTGTGTATATGGGTCCCCATAAGTATTGGATTTATTAGGAAAGGGTCGGATTACATAATACAAAACCAAGAAAGTGGGGACACAGATCAAACATTCCCCCTGAGAGATCAGGGGCGTGGGGACTTTAAAGACCTCAGTGATCATATCATCTCAAAAACTTGCAGAATTCATCAATACAAGACAATATACACAAAATTTACACACAATAAATAAAATTAGACACAACATATAGTGTCCGCGCAGATAGTCCCAAACATACATGCATAAGGGTAAATCCCCCCATACACGTCTAGATTTTTCATCCAATCAACTCAATTCAATAAATTTTTTTGGCTGATTGGTTGAAAAATCTATGGCAGCCCACATGGTTAGATCAACCTAAACCAATTCAAATGGGAAAAAAATTGATTGAAAAAGGATTGGACGTGTTGGTAAATTTAAATTGGTTGTATTTAAATGCATTACACTTTCAGTCTATCTACAGAAAAGTTGATCAAATATCTGTTAGGCTAGGCATACACATGCCGATAAATGGCCGGATTTTAATCTGACCGACGGGCGTGCACGCTCTCGCCGTCGGTCAGGTTAAAAATCGGCCGTTAATCGGCATGTGCCCACAGCTCGGCCGGCCAGAGAACGGACATGTCGGAAAATCTCTGGCCGGCGCGAGCCGATGGAAGCGGATGCCATAAGCTGCAATGAAGACGGCGTCTCCATCGCAGCTTATGGCTGGCACACAAAGGGTGCCTGGCCGATTGAAGGGGCCCCACAATGCAACGGGAGGCTAACGTGATGAGGTCATCACGTTAGCATCTCGGCATACATCGGAGCAGGTCGGTCTGACCTGCTCGGTGTGTGTATGCCGAGCATAACTACAGTTAACAAACATACAATCAATCACAGATTTCCCTGACCCCAAAAAATTTATCTGTTTAAGTTGATTGAACAGAAAATCTAGACGTGTATGGAGGGCTTAAGGCTCCACTGAGGCTTTTTGGGAGCAGATGCAGCACGGTATTTCAGCCGCAGCTGAACCACTCCCATTACCTCCAGTGAGCCGGATTCCACTGCTGCGGATTTCCCGTGGTGCAGTTTACCACATATTTTTTTCCATGTCCGCACTGCACTGCAGAAAATCAGTGGCTCAAATGCTTGCCCGGAACGTCCATAGTTTTGCCACATTTATTAGCCCATTGACAGTCAATAGACTGTCAATGCACTAAAATAAAACAAACCGCGGGGAAACCACGAGTTCGCGGCGGGGACTCCCACGTAGAGCCTTAGCCTTGAGGCGAGTGGTAGGTATCCATAACCAAAAAGAAGGAGAAAATACAACCCCGACGAGCGTTTCGCCATAGAGGACTTCTTCAAAGGGTTCTAAAGAAACAGAACGGTACCAGGTTCTGGTGAGACAATAACAGAATAAGGGCTTGTCCCCACTTTGGCGGCTGGTCGCAGTCAGTGCAGCCACCCCCGATTCCCCTGGATTGCGTTCACAGAGAATGAATGGACGGGGTTAAAAATCTTTCTCACGCTCGATTTTTTACCGTGTCCACTCATGTCTATGGGCGCAATTGAAGGCGATTGCCTGCAGCCACCCAGGTGAGGACATGCCCATTTAAATTAATGGAAGCGGCAGCCCGCAGTCACCGACCGTGCAAGTGGGGACAATCCCTTACAGACCATCAGATAACCTGACTTATGGAATGGTGAATGGAAGGCATAGGTACTCACATTCGAAATGCGTATAGGAAGTAGGATGAATAAAAAGACTGCCAGGCGGTGACTACCCAGATCAGGGGCCCTCATCAGGAAACAGGGAGCACAGACCATAATAGCCACAACAGCATGGGATTCATCTATTACAACAGAATAATAATAAATCTGCACCATGTAAGTGGTCCTACATACAGGAGGCTCACGTCAAAGTGACAAGATGGGGACATCCCCCAAAAAGTAGACCTGTGAAGTGAGAATCGAGTAGGACTTATACAAGGTGCTCCAAGAGTAATTCTAATTAAAACAAAAATTAGTAATAAACTAGAAATGGGTGTGTATGTAATTATCAAATCATTATGCAAAGCCAAACGTAGAAGGAGTAACCAACCGGTGAACCAGGTGAAGAAAGTAAGTGAAACCATAATTACAATGTTGGGAAGAGTGAGCCAACACATCATAATAAAGTACCTGTCCAACGAGTTTAACAGTGTACTCAAAAGGATTGTAAGCGAGGTGGTACTGTGCATCCTGCAAACAACCAGGACCGTAGTTATACATAGGCCTTCTTTTTTTTATTACTGTTTCCTCTCTGCAGCAACTAATTTCTTAGCCTCACGTTCAAAATTTTCTGTTGTGGAACAGTTCCTCATTAATCGGATATACTGTCCGTACAGTATGCTCCGAACAAGGGAAGCTGGATGTGAGCTTGTAGTGTGTAATATGGAGTTCCCGACTGTCTCCTTTCTGTAGGGGGTGGTAGTGATTTTGTTATTTGATTCTCTAATGATGGTCAAATCCAGTAAGGAGAGTCTCTATTGGTCGAAGTTACAGGTGAATTTAAGATTGTACTCATTTTGTTGTAACAGTTCCGCAAATTTTAGGAGATCATGTAAGGTCCCTTCCCATGTTAGAAATACATCAACGATATACCTCAACCAAACCCCTATGAGTTTGATATAGTATTCCAGTTCTTTGAAGGAAAACAGCTCTGCTCCTACGCCCCCAGGTACAGATTGGCATAGCTTGGGGCACACGTGGTCCCCATAGCCACGCCATCAACCTGGACGTATACTTCTTCTCCAAACATAAAAAAGTTGTTATGGAGGATGAAATGCAGTAACTCCAAAATAAACTCATTGTAATGAAGCTGATCAGTACTTCTCTCCATCAGGAAAGTCCGGGTGGCACTTAGGCCTTTTTCGTGAGGTATTGAACTGTACAGAACCTCAACGTCCAGTCCTACCATGTAGGCATTTTCATTTACGTCTTTACTATCAATTAGTTGTAGCATGTGCTACCTATCTTTAGGGTACGCAGGTAGTCCCAATACATGTGGCCTTAGATAGTCGTCCACTTACATACATGTCTTTTTCATAAAGCTGTTACTCCCAGACACTAAAGGATTTGCTCCCATTCGGTTCTAAAAGTTTGATCCTGGGAAGGTCGTTGGGGAAACAATTGGATTCTGAGACCTAGAGAATTATTTTCCCTGACATATTTTTATATATATTTTGATATATTTATAATGAAAGATATAACTTGACCACGCCATCGTGATTAAAATGTCTGACAAGGGCGGGAATGTGGTTCTCATGGACAATTTCTCATGTACTTCCAGGTACAGGGCGTGGCTATGGGGACCAGGTGTGCCCCAAGCTACGCCAATCTGTACCTGGGGGCGTGGGAGCTGAGCTGTTTTCCTCTGAAGAACTGGAATACTATACCAAACTGATAGGGGTTTGGTTGAGGTATATCAATGATGTATTTCTAACATGTGAAGGAACCTTGCATGATCTCCTAAAAAATTTTGGAATTGTTAAAACAATCTTAAATTCACCCGTAACTTCAATCAACAGAGACTCTCCTTTCTGAAAGTGACCATCATTAGAGATTCAAATAACAAACTCACTACCACCCTCTATAGAAAGGAGACAGCCGGGAACACCACAAGCTCATGCTAGAAGCTCACATCCAGCTTCCCTTGGTCCGAACTGGGGCTGTGTGTGTGGGGAGGGGGAGGGCTTGGGTACCTCCCTCTTCACTTAAAGACCTCCTCTTTAATTAAACGTGCATCGAGGCTTTATATATATATGTCTGTTTGGGACTATCTGCGCAGACACTATATGTTGTGTCTAATTTCATTTATTGTGTGTAAATACATTTTGTGTATATTGTCTTCTATTGATGAATACTGCAATTTGTTGAGATGATAAGACTA
>CM070036.1:578527-591570 GCA_036250615.1 Ptychadena robeensis | reverse complement strand
TTTTTTTTATAAAATTGTTGCCCAAAACTCAAGAAACTTTTGTCATAATGGGGTGTTGGGTGTCAGATTATTTAACATTTAGGAATTAAGGCCGCAAACATAACAACAATGTGGGAAAAAAGTGATGAAGTGCTGGGGATACTTTCTGTAAAATCCGGAAGCCCCTCTAGTACATGAAGGTTTATTGCGCGCCCAGACTTCGGAGCTACAGCTATGTTAATGGGAGGGGCGCCGGTTTCCCAGCGGAAGGGAGGGGTTCTAAACTGGGTTTACAATATACTCAAATGGATCGCCATACCGCCGTGATATGGCAGGGAGGGTTAGGCAACCAACCAATTCACAACCTTAACCTCCTGAGCGTTTGCCACGTGGCACGGTTTTTTTTTCATAACCGTGCCCCACGGGCTAATCGCACAGCGGAGGCATCCACCCAATATTGCTCCGCCGTGATTTTCCATGCGAGCTGAGGGTCATTAACATACGTCCGGCGTCACTGGAGACGCCAAATTATGCTGATGAAAAGCGACGCCCCCTCCAATGTGACGGAGGTCTATGGCCCCGCCTACCCACGCCCCCTCTTCGCGTCACAGGTGACGTGATCGGGGGCGGCACGGAAGGTCAGCATACATGCCGGTGGCTCCCGACAGCCGTCCAGAAGACGGCGAGACTCGGGCGCGGCTTCCAAGTTAACGGGCTGAGCTTCATGATGCATGAACACTAGCCCGAGTTTAATTCGCGCCAAAAACGTCAGAAGTTTAAAGATATCACAGATTGTTACTTTGGATAGATATAACCCCGCCCCCACAATCAAAATTCACTTTTCCCCGATCCATCCAACTTAAAAGGCTGCGATAAAGTTTAGCTTGATGTATAAACTGGTACGGGGGAGGTCACCTTAAACCTCCTGGGTGGCCGTCCCGCCTTAAGCCCCGTTCCGGACAAATGTGCTTCCGCCATGAACTCCCATTCCCCCCCCCCACCCCGGCTCTCTACAAAAACAATGGTGATAATAGGACACACGGGCAATGTGTGAGGGGGGGGGGGAAGCGATTGCCCCCTCATTGGACGTGGAGGGTTATGACGCCAAGGATTCCAAGATCAAAACTGGCTTTGGGCGTAGTATGCCAGGGAGGTTACTATTAAACCTTTCCTGTTACGGAGTACAATCAAACCACCACAGCTCCGAGGGCTCTTCACACTTCTAAACATAACCTCGCCTGGCGTTACGGGCTTTGCGAAAAGCAGCCGTACGGGCAATCGGATCGGAGAGTACAGTGTACTGTTGATTAACACTCTCCCCATGGTCTTTAACAAACACAGTGTCAATTGACAGCGGCAGTGTGCGGGGAGAAAGCGACCGCCCTTACATTGTATTATTCACTTTTCTTCCGGCTTCTTTGCTTTTCTTTTTCCCCTCTGGTCGTTCTTCCCGCCGTACGCCTCCTGTGTCTGGCCCACCCCTCACCCTCATACTGGCACTTGCGGCCATTGGCATTTTAGTAATCTCGTGAGCCCTGCACCTAGATCTCTTACCGGCCGCCTCAGCAGTTTATGGGCCCCCGATCCCGGCACGTGCGCAGCCTGGTTCTAAGTACACCCCATCACACACCCTGTCACTGTACTGAGCGTTGGGGCATCCAAATGCAACTGGGCTAGGTAAGTTTCACGTGCCTGGGAGTTTTTACGAGCTGTTGAGAGCGAGTCCATATGGGGGGGGGGCACAACTGCACATGGTTTTGTTACCATTCCAGTTCAATGCGGATTCTCCCTGGATGCGGTTTAAAAAATTGCGTCCACATGAGATTTTCGACCGCGTCCATTCACATCTATGGGCGCGATTGGCCACAGCCGCTAGCCGCTCCTGCGTTTCAGACCATGGCCAAGTGGAGACAAGTCCATAGACAAGTATTAAACCTTAAACGAGTTTCTCTAGCACACATAGTTTTTGCATAAATTAAGTTCAAAGTCAAGTCAAAGTTTCAACTTCTCTAATGCGGCCATACCGGTCTTCGAGCCGGATTGATTTGATCCCGCTCGAAGACCGGTATGGCCACATTAGAGAAGTTGAAACTTTGACTTGACTTTGAACTTAATTTATGCAAAGACAGGGTTATCGGGCATGACCGTAAATCACGGACAATGTCCATTGCTTTGGATGGGGACTGCGGGTCCCCATGCAAAGCATCGCCAGAGCCCTGAACTCCAGCTCTCGAGCGATTGAAGCGGCCATCGATATTGCGCATATTTTTTTTTTGATCATTTTTAAAACCTCTATTTGAATTTATTTGCTCTGGGATTTTTGACTTCTAAATGTTGTATTTTTTGTCATTTCAGCGGTCGGAATGTGAGCCTGTTCCTCCAATCGGAGAGGTCCGGTCTTATGCTCAGCGCGCTCTCGCCGGTCTCAGCCTCGAACATCGCAAGCTGGAGGAGCCGCAGCCATACAGGGTAAGACCGCTAAAGGCCGCCATACACGGGTCGATGCCGTGAGATGGATCAGCCTTCGAGCTCAGCGCGATGACGTCATCACGCTGAGCCCGATATCAGCCGAGTTTGGGGAGCAGCACTGCTGTGTCATACAACTCAGCCAATGCTTTGCATGGGGACCCGTCTCCATCCAAAGCAATGGACATGACCGCGATTTAGTCATGTCCGATAACCCTGTTTTTGGTCAGGATTGATTGATCCCGCTCGAAAACAGGGGTGGCCGCAATAGATGTGCACTAGATGGCCATGAAGCACGCAGGGTGCTCCAAGTGGTCATTGATCTAGCGACCATTTTGACGGTTTCGAGTTTATTGCAAAGCCCCTGAACATGGTATCATCACCAAACTTGCTGGAGATGTAGAGAAGGGTTGGGGGGTATACTACAAAAAAGAAAGTATGTCTCTAAAGCTAGCCATACATGTGTTGACGCTCCGATCGATTCCGGTGAAGCCACGGGCGTCGATCCGATCGACCAATCAAGTCTGTGCCGACCACCTTAGGCCACCGATTCCTGGACGATTCTGTTACCAGTCGATCGATCCACAAATGTCAACGTCCCTCGATGTGAGCACGATCGATCAGAAAACACCAACAGGTTGGTTCTCTGGCCGATCCGATTTGGGGGCCATGTCGATCGGGCGGGGGCGATCGGTCAAGGTGGGCTGCACTCGATTCCTCGTCGATCGATCGGCGTGCACGCGCCTGGTGATCGATCGACCAGGAATCGTGTGGGAAATCGACCCGTGTATGGCCACCTTAACACAAATAGTTTTTTCACAAATGAAGTTCAAAGTCAAGTAAAAAATTTTTTATTGGAATTTAGACTTTAACTTTGAGCTTAATTTATGCAAAAACTCCATGTGCTAGAGCAAAACTTTTTTTCTCAAATGTTTCTCCAACCCTTCTCTACATCTCCAGCAATTTTGGTGATGATACCATGTTCAGAGGCTTTGCAATCAGCTCACAAAGTTAAAAAGTCGAAAAATTATACCATCTGTAATATCTATGCGTATATGGGCTCCCCTCCACTCGTTCCCTGCAATATACTTAACCTCCCTGGCATTATGCCCCAACTCAGTACAGTCACAGTTTGTTCTTAGAACAAGCTGCACGTGCCGGGATCGGGCATAAACGCTGATGCCCTGTGAACGCTGCAGGCTCACAGATTCCTTCCGGCCCGAGTCATAGGTGATGCCGAAGGGGCGGTACCACCGTATAAATGTAGGGGGCGTCGCTTTTCCCCGCACACATTGCCGCGGTCTAATTGACACTGGTGTTGTGTAAAGAGCCAGGGGGAGAGTGGGGAATCACAGTACACTGTACTCCGCTGCGATTGCCCGTACGGCTGCTTTTCGCAAAAAGCCCGTAACGCCAGGGAGGTTAATGTTTAGAAGTGTGAAAGAGCCCTCGAGCTGTGGTTTGATTGTAACCGTACAGGAAAGGTTTAACCTCCCTGGCATTACGCCCAAAGCCAGTTTGATCTTGGAATCCTTGGCGTCATAGACCTCCACGTCAATGGAGGGGGCATCGCTTCCCCCCCCCCCTCACACATTGCCGGCTCCGCTGTTGTTTAGGTTGGTCCTTTATCACATTGTTTTGTAGAAGAGCCGGGGGGGGGGGGGGTGGGGAATGGGGAGTCCATGGCGGAGCACATTTGTCCGGACTGGGCTTAGGCGGGACGACACCCAGGAGGTAAGGGTGACCTCACCCCGGACACAGTTTATCAAGGCTAACTTTTAATCCAGCTTCTTTTAGTGGTGGATCGGGGGGAAGATGAAAGTTTGATGGGGGCGGGGCTTATATCTTTAGCCAAAGTACAATATGTGATAGCTTTAACCTTCTGAGCGTTTTTGGGCCCGAATTAATTATTAATCGGGCTGAGTTAAGCAGCATGAAAATCAGCCCGTTAACTGGAGGCCGCGCCACGATTGGTCTAGCAGTTCTTTGCCGGCGGTCTGGGATAACGGCATGTATGCTGATGCTTCAGGGTCCGCCCTCGATCACGTCACCTGGTGACGCGGAAGGGGGCGGGGGTAGGCTAGGCGCCATAGACTCCGTCAAATGGGAGCGGGCGTCGCTTTTCTATCAGCATACGTTTGGCGTCTCAGTGGACGCCGGACTTATGTTAATGACCCTAGTGAGCAGGAAATCACGGCGGGCAGATTGTGCTCCGCTGCGATGCCCGGGGCACGGTATTGGAAAAAACCGTGCCACGTGGCAAACGTCAGGCGGTTAAGGTTGATGATTGGTTGGTTTTGCCTAACCTCCTGCTAATATCACGGCGGTTATGGCGATTCCATTTAGAGTATTTGTACCGTGACCATCGTGGGAAACCGGAGCCCCTCCATTAACACTGAAGCTGTTAGATCAGAAGTATGGCGGCGCAATAACCTTCATGTTAAGAGAGGGCGTCGGTGTTACAGAGAAGTATTGCCCGCACTTCATCACTTTTCCACATTGGGTTATGTTGCGGCCCTTATCCTAAATGGTTGAAATAATTATGCACCCAACGCACCCATGATGACAAAGTACTTGAGGGTTTTGGCAAATATTATAAAAAAAAAAAAAAAAAAAAAGAGAAAGCCAAGGCAGAAGTATTCACAGCTTTGTCATGAAGCTCAGAAATTTGAGCGCTGTGCAATCTGTTTCCCCTGAATCATCATAAGAAGTGCCTAGTCAGTCAGTCAGTGATTGCGAATGTTTTGGAAAGGCACAACGGTCTATATACAAGGTCCCACAGGGGACAGTTCAATGTCACAAACCAAAAAAATGGTCAAAGGAAAATGTATGTGAGACCTCAAAAAACATTATAAGTGGAAGAAGGTAAACCCACCAGGACTCTTCCTACAGCTGCCGGCCATATCACCTAAGCGATTCGGGGGGGGGCGGCGGGTGGCGGGGGTAGGTGACACAAGAACCCGAGAGTCACTATCAGAGCTCCAGAGGTCGTCTGGGAGAGAGGGAGACCCCCTCTGCAGCAATCCGCCAATAGGTCTGTATGGGGAGAGTGGCCACCTCGCAGCAATCCGCAATAAGGTCTGTATGGGGGAGTGGCCAGATAGAAGCCCCTCCTTGTAAGTCACATGGCAACCCACCTGGAGTTTTACAAAAGGCACCCTGGAAGGATTCTCAGATGTAAAAAAACCAATCTTTGTTCATCAGACCAGAGATTTGTAATATTTGGGTGTGAATGCCAGGGCTTCCGCTCATCACCAGGCCAATACCTCACTACAGCGAAGCATTAGCATGGTGGTGGTGGGGAGGTAGCGGGCAGGGCTGGAGACTAGTCAGGGATAAAGAGAAAAAATGGCTGCAGCCAGTACAGAGAGTCCTGAGCAACCTGTCCAGAGCACGCTTGGCTCAGACTGGGAAGAGGTCATCTTTCAGCGGGAGGACAACGACCCTAACCACACAGCCGAGACTAATAGACGAGCGGCTCAGGACAACTCTGGGGATGTCCGTGAGTGTGCCAGACTTAAATCTGAACATGTTCTTGTGAGAACAAATAACGCTCCACCGATGCCATCCCCATCCAAACCGATGGAGCTGGGTGCTGCGGGGAGGAATGGGCGGAGCCAAGGAGAGGTATATTACGCAAAGGCTGTGAAATACTTATGTACATGTGGTTCAATGGTTTTTTTTTTTATAAATTTAGTAAACTTTGGTCATATTATGGGTGCTGGGTTTCTAGAATTGATATTATATAAATTAATTCATCCATTTAGGGAATATGGCAGGGGTTAACAGGAAAATATGAATATGATGCGTTGTGAATACTTTCTGGATGCGCTCGGATTTTTAGGCTTTTAGAAAACCAGGGAGGACTTTTGGCGGTCGTGGTTGATATGCACCCACAACCCCAAGGGGTGAATGCACCTAAGTACTAACTGTGTCCAATAACAGGAGGTCTCCACTCATTGGAACGCGTTGTGGTTTAAGGTGGCGGTGAACGAGAAGCTGCACGCCTCCGTTATCCCTGCGCGAAGCAGCGGCGCGGCCAGAGAGGGACTCCTACCATACTCTCCGGGGACGGTTCCAAAGAAACTGTTCTTCCAGAATGTGAACCCCCACCCCCTTGTATAAACCAGTTCCATTTACCGACGTTGTCGTCTCTGTAATATCTATACAAATCTATAGAATGAATTCAAATATATAAGCTGAACTAATCACTGTGAAAGTCGAGGCTTTCCGGTCTCTCCCCATATTGGCTATGGCCCCACACGTGAGGCCGCCACACCCGCATTTAATCAAAACGACTCTTCTCTGGGCCGCGTGGGGGGGGGCCTGGGAAGGGCAAGACGCGACCTTTAAAACAGGCTCACCGTGTCACATCTCCCCTGGGGGGCGGCTATAATAGATACGGGGGGGGGGGGCTTAAATAAAGACATCTCCTTCATACTCTACTCCCCCTAGTCCAGTTCAGTGGATTCCCAACTCTATATTCCGAATCAGCTTTTGTATTGGGGGGGCGGGTAGTCACCACCCAGCCTTAATACGACTACTTTAACCCCCCTAGCATTAGAGATGACCCAGCATCCATGAAACTAAAGCCCCCACCTGCACCCACAACAATGTACAATCAACTTTTCTTGTATACAAACACCATCACTAGTATTCTATTCAGGGAGGACCACTGGGCAATCCCGGAGCTAAATCGCAGTGAGTTGATTATACATTCCCATCACTAGTATTTATCAGGGAGGACCCGGGAGCTACATAGGCAGTATATATACTTCCCATACACTATGTATTCTATCAGGGACGGACCCGGCGTAAATAGCAGGGATATATACCTTCCCCACAAGTTATTTCTCCGGGAGGACCCAGCAAAACACATAGCAGTGATATATACCTTCCAATCACTATGTATTCTATCAGAGGAGGACCCGGCACGACATAGCAGTGATCTATACCTTCCAATCACTATGTATTCTATCGGGCGGACGGCACTACATGCAGTGATATATACTTCCAATCACTCTGTATTCTATCAGGGAGGTTATTACGATTATTACTACATAGTTGTGGTAGATCGGATAGAAATTGTATGGATACCATCTTAAGGTGTTGGGGGGCCTTTAATTGGACGAGCGGGTTCATTGGAGCCCTTGCAGTGCCATAGCAGCGGTTTTTAGCTTAGAAATCCTCCTTAAAGAAGCAATACTCATCACCCGTTTCATGTGTGACGTCACGCGGGCGGCGTGGGATAATTGCTGTAATGCATGGGATTACAGTTCCCTGGATTAAAAACGGAATCCAGTCAGGTTACTTTAAAATTGCATTAAGGAATGTTCCGGGTCCTCTCTCTGGTTGATGTGGTGGTGGACGTGTTGAACAAACATTGCCAGTGCCCAACCTTAAAGGGGGAATGCATTAACACGACGATAATGGGTATTCATGTAAAAAAAAAAAAAAAAACACAGATTTCTTGTAGCAAAAGCTAGGAACACACAGATCGATGTGATAAGAGTACAATCGATTCGGTAAATCAATGAAAATTACCTAGATGTACAAAATCGTTTTTTAGTAGGCCCGGGACCATGTACACAATCACCGTATAATAGTTTCAATAAAGAACATGACTCGATTGAAAAAAAAAGTGGATGGAATAGTTGGAAACTTATCGTCGAATTGTACCGTGATCCACTACTTTCGTGGAATGTTATTTTCATTGTCAATGATTCGAGGAGGAAGCAGTGCAAGTTTCCTGTTAGGGCATCAATAGCATCGGACGACTTTAGTCAATAATCAATGTTTTCGACTATCAATATGTACTACGATGTATGACATATTATAGCCACACGGTGCAATCGATAAAATACCAAAAATTAGATGCTTCATCTTAATGTTACCCCCATTAAACCTACAACTCTTTCAAGACAGTTTCTGTACAATCAAATTTTGTTCTACCAAAACCATGTAATATGAGGAGCTTTCTATCCCTCCAATCACTATGTTTCCATAACGGAGGACCCAGCACACATAGCAGTGATATAACCTTCCAATCACTATTGATTTCTATCAGGGAGACCGACACTACATAGCAGTGGATGAATACATCGTGATGGACGGTATATAATCCTGCTATGTAATGCAAGGTCCTCCCTGATAGAAATACATAGTGATTGGAAGGTATAGATCATGGCTAGTAGTGCCAGGTCCTCCCTGATGGAATACATTAAGTGATTGGAGAAAAGGCTATATCACTGCTATGTAGTGCCGGTCTCCCGATAGATACTATAATGATTGGAAGTAGATATCACTGCTTAGTAGTGCGGTGGGTCCCCCTGATTAGTGAGATATTCCCTTCCAATCCAATAATGTATCCTTCCAGGGAGGACCCGAACACTACTAGCAGTGATAGAATACAAGTGATGGATAGGTATATATCACTGCGTGTAGGCTGGGTCCGCCCGTAGTGCTATATACCTTCCAATCACTATGTATTCTATCAGGGAGGAACCGGAACTTTGTTGGTAGATCTAATGGAGATTGTATGGATCGATCTTAAGGTGTATGGGGGGGGCTTTCAATCAATTGTACGCTTACATCGTGCCGTGTGTTCCTAGCTTTAGTTGTTTGTTTCATTGTGAAAATTTCACTCTGGCTTTGTTTCCACAACGTCTAGGGCTCCCTGGAGCCAATCCGTCGACCAGAAGTGCCCTGCGTTAACCTCCATGCCCTGTAAACAGTCATTATGGCAGGCAGGTAATACTCCATTCACCTCCCTGTTAAGGAATGCACTTGTTCCCCCGTTCTCTATATCTCCAGCAATTTCGGTGATGATACAAATTTAATTATGAAATGTATTTTTTTTACATAATTATGTGCTTCAAACATTATTACATTCAGGATGTCTACTAGACCCACGTTGGGACATATTTCAGCATGTAAAGCCCCCCATAGCATAAGCTAGCCACACACGGTTCAATTGATGCTAGATTAGATCGAGGAATTCAATCGTCTAATCGAAAATCGATCTTAATCGCATCAACATACACCCCACATTGAGTTTGCGATTGTGGTGAGATTTTGGTCTGGAAACGATTGAAGTTCAGATTGAAGTGGTCTATGTTATTATATCTAATCTAATCGATCCAGGAGAAACACCACAAACATCGACAATTATAAAACTATTTTGGCGCAATCGACGGTGATTTTCCAACATGTCCGATCAAAATTCGATCAATTTTTCTTCCTTCATCGAACAATTATCGTCGATCGTACCATGTGGGCATTTCACGATTTTCGTTCAATCGATGAATAAAATGTATCTAATCGAGCATCGATTGAACCAAAATCGAACCGTGTGTGGCTAGCTTAAGATTTCCACCCGATCTAAAGCTTAAAGCCAAATTGACCTAAGCGACTACGGACATAAAATTCTTAGATCTGTCTAAAACTTCAGATGGGGACACTTGGGGTAGGTGTCCTCAGATCAGCCAAAGTTGCCTGCTTCTCTGCCTAAAAAGCTGCGAGGGGGAAGGGGAGGTGGTAGCAGCTCCTCCCTCTCCCTTCGTACTAGGCTGACAGCTGACTGTTCTCACGGCCGGTGTCCCCTAAATGCTGTCTGCCGGGTCTCCCTAGCTGACGACCCGAGCAGCTAGAGGGACCCAACAGACAGCGCTAGCACACAAAGGGTGCACAGGTAAATTGCGCTTTTGGGACATAAGTGTGGACCTCAGCAGTGCACTAGGAAGGTTAATCGCCCACCAACCACCCCATTATTAACCCCTTTGGATAATGCCAGCACTTCCCCCTCCCCCCAACATAAACAAAATAAACCACACAAGGCGAGAGGACGTTTCTCTGCTGTTTATTGGTCAGTCCAGCTTTTCATGTTGTTAAATCTTATTAAATGCGGCAATGTCCACGCTCTGCACCTGAAAACACAAGACCGACCGAGGTTAGATGGGGAGGCTGTACGCGGGTCCGATAAACAATGCGTAATGTGTGTAATATCATCCCTGTTACGTCAGATAACCGCTATCTGGGATATCAGAGATGGATGAATGGTTCCTAATTTAACCTCCGCGGCTTGGGGTGAAAAAAACTTGACTGTATTCCCGAGCTGGAATCCTGCAGCTGGCGAAATGAATGACAAACTTGGGTGGCAGCACCATCTTGTGGACGGTTTCCTAGGCATGTTATTTTAAATTTGACTAATTTTCACTATCTGACGTTGCAAGTTTAATTAACAATATATACTCATGTATAAAGCCGACCAAAAAAAGGGTCTGCAAGCTCCCCTCGGCTTATACTAGAGTCAGAGTCCACTCACTTATCTTGGATCGCAGCAGCCTCTACATCAGCTGGTGTCGGTAACACAGAGCTTCACAAACACACACCACACTGCCATCTGGTGGCCGGTTACTGTTACTGGTGTTACTTATGGAAAATACGTTTCCGTTCCATAATAATAATAAAGACTTTATAAATTGAAACTTATTTTCATGTTTGAATCATAAGAAGTGCCGTGAAAACCCATCCTGTAACAATAAACCTACGTTCTCTTTATTGCAGGTGTGGCACTAAGATTCACCTGTTTGATTCATTCCGATGGGAAATGGTGCTTTCTATATAGATTTTTCAAATTTAGAAATTTCCACCATCAGACTTTGCTTTTGCCACCCCCGGCTTTTACTCGAGTCAACACGTTTTTGTAGATAAATTTACCGTATTTTTCGGACCACAAGACACACTTCTTCACCTCTAAAATGGGGGGGGGGGCCTGCGTTTTATGGTCTGAATGCACGACCCCCGCCAGCTCTCCCGGCACGGAGATTAGCCGGGGAGCTGTCAGTTGAGAGATGCTGCCCGGTGTCTGGCTCTCCCATCTGTACTGTATAATTGCCTATGCTAGCAGAGCTCAGAGCCCTGCTGGGGCCGGTACCTCGAGTATATACGGTAATTAACCTATGTACCTCTCTTGGTACAGAAATCCCACCAGGACTTACATAGTCTTCAAATTTGGTGATCTCCTCCTCCAGCATATCCGTGCCGACTTTGTCATCCTCCACCACGCACTGGATCTGGAGCTTCTTGATGCCGTAACCCACCGGTACCAGCTTGGAGGAACCCCACAGCAGGCCGTCCATCTGAACAGTGCGCACGCATTCCTCCAGCTTCGCCATGTCCGTCTCATCGTCCCACTGCGAATACAATGTTCAGTCACAACTTCCCCAACACAGATCAAACTATTCACTGCAAAGTTCACACATTAAGCCTCGGGGCTTTAGGGTGAAGGGATTTTAGGTCATGAATACCACCATCATAATATATGAGCCAGAGGTCTTCATGCAGCAACATTGAAGAACTGCAGGAAGGGAGAGACTGGAAGAGCAACTGTCCCAACTGACAACCTGGGTCACCTCGTTTTGTGGCCGGCTAGGTCTCCAGTACAGTGTGTCTCCATGGTGCGATTGGGTTCGTCAGCACCCCCTGTGCTAAGTGCATTCCTTGGCGGGGTTGCAGACAGACCGGATCCACATTACCTGCCTACAGCACCGGCTATTCCCAGTGTTCTGCCGCTCCTACGTCTGGAAGGTCAACGTAGTGCAGTATATCAGCCGCTGGAGAATCGGCAGAATGCTGTGGGAACAGCCGGTGCTGTAGTGGTTTGGGAAGGAATACGCTTAGCGCAGGGGGTGGCAACTGAGCCAATAACACAGTGGAGACATAGCCTAAAGGTGCTAGGTGTTCAGTGTCATATGCTTTACCCATCTGCTAGCACTAACATCTGCAAATCAAAAGTTTGGTGCCCAATAGACATTGTAAAGCTCAGACACAGATTGGGTAGAAGACGCACTGCAGCTAAGAACCAGGGATATCAACTGCTAGGGGTCATTGTCTTTTTTTTCTACTTCCTGGGCGTTACAGGCTTTTGAAAAATGGTGCAAAAAGCAGATGCCCGGGCAATCGCAGTGGGGTACACTGTACGCCGCCGTGATCCCCCCCAGTGTCCTCTTGGCTCTCTACACACCGCCAGTGTCAAATAGATGCCGGGTGGGGAAAATCGATGCCCCCTCCAAGAACATGGAGGTCTATAGCGCCGCCCCCACCTCCTTCGGTGTCACAGATGACGCCGCAGACAGAACAGCTAAGGACAGATAAGCTCCTTAAAACTGAAGCTATGCAGAAAAGCTGCAGGCTCACAGGCGCAATGCCCAGGAAAAATACCACCATTGAATGGTTGCCACTCAGGAAACCAGTTTAAAGGAGTAAATCCTGACATTTACCTCTGCTGTAAATATCCCTAAACTCCTGGGTACAAATGGGAGCATTGGCTAGATAAGTTGGACACCAACCGTTTCACACCTTCATTCATTGTAGTCTATGTTGTAAAAATAAAATATTCTTACGATTCTCTGCCAGTCAATGGATTCAAAATGATAAAAGGCAAGGGCAAGTTCTCAATCATAGGTCCAATACCCACATTGTAACCCAATTTTTAAGGTCACTGGCAAAGCACCTTCTTACCAAGTATTTTTGTTTGTACCAGTTATGCTGGCCATACACATACCGATAAACGGCCGGATTTTAATCTGACCGACGGG
>CM070036.1:549323-560404 GCA_036250615.1 Ptychadena robeensis | reverse complement strand
TTCCGGTGCATATCTGAGCTGGTCTGTCTGCACCCGTCGGGGTGTGTATGGCAGGCATAACAGAGAGAAAAGGGGGGGGTGGCATGCACTCATATCATTGCATAGTGGAGCCCTACCCTTATACTGGAATGCTGATCTCCCGAATTTACGTTCAGGATTTGCACAAAACCTCCAATTATCAGCCACAACTATTGCATTGAGTAGATAATTAGAACCTCCTCTTTATGCCTGGGGTAGTGATCTTTCATGGGCTTTTAAGATAAAGGGAAGTAATTGTGAAAAAAAATAACAAAAAAATTATAGTATAAACACTTCTACTGACTTTTATATCCGTATTAAAATTCCAGAATATAGCCCCAGCCGTGTACCGCAAGTACTTGTTAAATGTTGAGTTTTAAGTCATTAGACTTTACATATTGATCTTGTAGATCTGTTTAATCCTGCTCATTAGGCTCCTTTCACAGCCTCCTTTGTTTCAATGATCTCCCATTGTCTTTATGAGGCTGTAAACACAAGGAGGCCGGAGGCTTTATAACAATTATATCTTTGTACGCACTGATTGCGCTCATTTACAGAACAAGCGCGTGCTCGGCAAGGACCGCGTTGAACAGCAGAATAATAGTTTCTCTTTCTGGTTGTGTAATTTGCTCTGTCATTTTCGTTCCATCCCGATCACATCTCTGATTAGTGGTCCGATCATGTGTGTTAGAGATTTACAGATATATTACAGATGCGCCTAATATTCAGTAGGGTTTGCACTTTCTGGGCTGTTTAAACCCCCCTGTTGGCCATTGGGAGGGTTTCTGATGGTTGCCGATACTCTTGCAACTGTGATTTGCCAGTGAAATCTCCACATCCAGGAGGCAGCATCTTTCACATTCTGGAGAGGAGATTTAGATGCTGTAGAGGGTATTTTAGATGCATTTTAATGGCACAAATGTACCACTATTGTCTGGAGGTCACAGCATGGGGCGGGGTACAGTCTGTACATCTTTAAAAGGCCATCGGCGCGATACGGGCGATTGAGGCAGTGTACACAGTACACTGCCTGTCATTTCCAACATCTCGCCGGAGCTCTTCACACAGCTGCTGTCATTACTGACAACAGCTGCGTGAGAGGGAAAGCCAGCGCTCCTCCATTAACATGGAGCAAACCCGGAAATGCAGCGATGAAGACAATCACAGCTTTCCGGGGAGGCATAGGGTCTCCCCGCCGCCGGGTTCCCCTGTGGTTGAGAGGACCCTGTTCAGCGAACAAACAGGGTTCGTCTCAACCGCTAGGGAGGTTAAGGCTATGTATTCTATCAGGGAGGACCAGGCACTACATAGCAGTGATAGAATACATAGTGATTGGGAGGTAAATATCACTGCTATGTAGTGCTGGGTCCTCCCTGATAGAATACATAGTGGTTGGAAGGTATATATCACTGCTATGTAGTGCTGGGTCCTCCCTGATAGAATACATAGTGATTGGAAGGTATATATCACTGCTATGTAGTGCCGGGTTCTCCCTGATAGAATACACAGTGATAGGAAGGTATATATCACTGCTATGTAATGCCGGGTCCTCCCTGATAGAATACATAGTGATTGGAAGGGATATATCAAGGAGGACCTGACGCTACATAGTAGTTGGTAGATCTATTGGGAATTGTATAGAGTGCTCTAAAGGTGTATGGGCGGCTTAAGTAATGGGCTATGACGTGCCTGTACAAATGGGCACATCATAGCCTGAATGTGCACTGAATCGCAAAAAACGTGGTTTACTTAAAATGTGGTAAATTGTACAGTATGATTACCGGCTCAACCATCAGACTCTTTATTGGCATTTACAAGGTTTAAATGGCTCCGCTTGTCCAAATCGATGCTAAAAATTGGTGACCTTGCATCCAGCTATACAGGTAATGTCGATGTTTTATGGTCGCCTGATAGAAAAACTTGCGTCATCTCCCATTACATTTCTGCACACTTTCCAAGTCCGTGGTTAAAGCTTCTGGCTTGGCAGCAATGGCTTCCATGTTTAAGAGTCTAGATTTCATCATTCCAAAATCTAGTTTTTAGAAGGGGAGAAGGTCTCCACGTTCTGGTTACAGGAAAATTTTCCGATCGTAAGAACCAATCACAGACGTTGAAACCTTCACCTTTGAAGTTCATTGATCCCACCCACCATTGCATGGAAAAGCTTATTGTCGGAGGATTTACCTGAGAAGACACCTGATATGTATTCCATGATTGACCTGCCGTATAGTGTAGAGGTTTTATATTCATGGTTTTTGGTTACCACATGGTGATGCATGTTACCATCAAATTGCTGATCCGCATTAAGAGGTGGACAGCTTCATAAGGATAAAGAGTATAGGTTAGCAAATCACATTATTCCATAAGGTGCTACACGGTCCAACTGGTGCAGGAGCGACGTCTCCAAGCCGCTCCAGTCCCCCATATGATGGGACAAAAAAAGTTGTTTTTTAGTATATAAACCGCATACAGTCACGCATTAACTCACCAGAGTGGGGTCTACTGATGCATTTCACCCCAACAAGAGGTCTTTTCCGTAGAGATGCCAACATATAAGCCACCTTGTTGGGTTAAAATGCGTCAGGGCAGTGACTCCCAAGGGAGTTTATGCCTGGTAGTATACTGTTTATATGCTACCCTGTTTCCTGAAAGTAAGATCTAGCTGCTACCCCCCCCGGGCTTCTTATATAAGCCCATCCCTGAAAATAAGACCTTCCATGTCATGAGACATCTGCCGTAGTTAGGGAAGATGTGACAGGAGGCGTTTAAACCCATTCGTAGTACGATCGTAGATATAATTATTACTCTGGTATCAATTATAATCGTATTTACAATAATAACTACGATCATATTTACGATTGCGCTCCTTAGTACAACCGTGTTGAACTCGATCACCCGGTGTAGTGGTACGATCGATCGATGGCAGACTGGCTTACGATTGGAAAATTGCACAACACGATTACATCTAACATTGGCGATCTTTATTTTATCCCCATACAATGTCTTAGCCCCCTGGGTGTAACAGGCTTTTCGCGCCATTTTCTATGGCTCGAAAAGCCGTCTCCCCGGCCCTCTGCATACGGTGTGTGGGGAGAAAAATGATGACGCTGAAGACACGGTGCCGGAAAGGCTTTGTGTGCCTGCAGCTCTGAAGACGTGCTGCAGGCACACAGAGCCGGCGGTTGTGCCCGATCCCGGCACGGGCGCAGTTTGATTCACGATCAAACTGCGCTCGTACTGGCTTCGGGCAGAATGCCAAGGAAATCCATTGGAGCCCAAGTTGGCTCACTGCATCCACCACGCCCCGCCAGGCAGGACCGACTTCCTGTTGGCTGGTGCGGACAGTTGGCCAGTCTCCAAGCCGGTCCCGATCCCCCCCATATGATACAGAGCTCCGCAAACAAAAACAAAATAATCCAAAGTTCTTTATTGGTATATAAACCGCATACAGTCCCGCATTAACACCACGGTGCGGTCTACTCATGCGTTTCGCCACAACAAGGGTGCTTATTCAAAGAGGTGTCCACATATAAGCCTCCTTGTTGGGGTGAAATGCGTATGAGAGGACACTCCCAAGGGAGTTTATGCATGGTGGTATACCTTGTACTTCTTGTCCTGTGTGCGGAGCTTCTGTACCGTATGGGGGACTAGGTCACTGGAATCCTTGCAGTTTTTTGTGTTTTTACAGAAAAAAAGTTAACATAAAAATAAAAAAAGCTGCATATATTACAGATGCATATTTTCATCACTAGATAAGAAAAAAATAATTTGATGGGATAGTCTTGTGTTTGCCTAGAAATATCCCCATTAGTAGAGTGCAGACATTGTGAGAGAAGTGTTTATCAATAGCTGTTGGGTCATTCTAATAATAGAGTAGAATGGTCACCCAGCAGGATGCCGTCCAGTAATGAGACACCATTGGATGACAGTTTGTGAAATGTGTTGCACAGCAGTGATCCCTAAAAGTCCCCTAGAGCAGCCTTGGAAGAGGTAAATTATTCAAAAGATGATGGGGAAAAAAAATCGGATTCCTTGTTAAACCCCCATACATTGGTCAATTCCAGTTCGATACGCCGCCAACGTGCACCACATGACAGTCGAACTGGGAACGGACATGTCCTTAAATCTGGCCGAACGCTACTACTTTGATGGAGACCAGGGTCCTCACTCAAAGTTTTGAACGGGAATTGATTGCGCAAAATATGGCGCTCATCAATTTGCCAAAGCGGCATGTGGTGACGTCGAATGGGTATCGACCTGTGTATGGGGGGGGGGGCCTTAGTGTTCTAAAAGCAGACTTCCATTTCAGTAAAGGGGAAATGTTCCGCTCTTTCAAATATACAACCTCGGTGTCTTCTTGGGTAAACTCTGTTACATATGTGTATTGTAAAAAGTGTTCATAGCTCTTCTGGTTTCTTAATGCTGGCCGGACAAGATGAGGACAAGGAAGCACCAGAGCCCCGTTGAGGCCGGTTGGGCGGACAAACATAAATGTGAGAATGGAACTCTGCCACCTTGTGAGGCTCAGCCAACGCTGGCCAAGAAGGGAATCGATGCCACGAACAATGGCGTCGCCCAGAATGAATCCGTGGAGAATGCCGTGAACGTTGACCTCAAGAAAGTCAATGGTAAAAGACAGAAGAGGAGACGAAAGTCCCCGAAGAACAAAGCCGCAACGCCCACGGTGGACAGTGGACTGATTGGTTTGATGGAGGATGCCGTGTGGTTTGATAAACATTTGTACGACAAGTCTGAATGCGCCTATCATGCCACGCTTGCAGCATCGCAAGCCAAGGTGTTAGAGAATAGCCACGTTGCCAAAGCGGCTCCGGTTAAGAAACGATGCGCCGGTGGTGGGTCCTCCAAAAAGAAATCCTCAGAGAACTGCTCCCACGACACGAAGACGGCATGCCACCATGTGGATAATGGCGTCTGGGTCAACAAGTTCAGCTTCGATGATGCCGAAAATCAATTCATCACGCAGTTTGCATCTCCCGTCGCCCCTCGAGCCCTCAATCTGAACTTGGTTTCCCATGAGCGTGCATTGTCCAGGTCCACACAGAAGACGCCCGATGAAGGGTATTCTAGCGCGACGCCAACTCCGGCTGCTCGCGACCTGGTGACCATTGACGAAGTGATTTCTGAACCCACCGTCAATGGAAAGCCACACTGGACGGCTATACAGGACCTGTTGTCTGAGGTGTGGTTGGATAAGTCTCAGTACGATCAAGCCGAGCGATGCTTCTACGAGCACGCTGCAAATATACAGACGACGCAGAGTCCATCAAACCTCAACTGGAGCAAGAATTCTGGGAAAAAAGGAAAGCGGGAGAGACTGAACCGCAAGTCCGCCGGAAGGCAACCGCCTAGCAAAAAAGACCTCCCCAGTATTCCGGAGGAAGCCGCCAACGCGGTGTATAACCCCGCGTACTTTA
Source organism: Ptychadena robeensis (assembly GCA_036250615.1). NCBI lineage: Eukaryota > Metazoa > Chordata > Amphibia > Anura > Ptychadenidae > Ptychadena > Ptychadena robeensis. The sequence goes on along the minus strand of CM070036.1, from coordinate 554,951 downwards.
TCCACAGCGACAGCGAGAGCACATGGCTCAATAAGACTACCTACGACCGAGCCGAAGCGTGTTTCTACGCAGCGCAACAAGCGTCTGTTACTGCGACATCCAGCAAGACCGTCCTAACCAAACTGCCTCGGGCAACCAAACCCCGACATCAGGACAAGTAGGCCTATTACCTTTACACCAAATATTTGTGTCACTGTTGTGAAGATATCGTGCGTTTTAGTTTTGGGGAACCCGTAGATGAGGTGACCCCTAGTATTGTTTCCTTTTTAGATAGTAATCCTATGTTTTTATTTGTGTTTACCGTGGTGGATGATGAGTAAATGTCTACACTGTGGCCTGCAGGGGGTAACAATCTCGTTTTCAAAGCTGGGTCTACGCTCTTTCTACCTCGTTTTCATAACAAAGCCCGGATGACCCCCTGTATTCCCCTATGGGACAATGACGTGCCACTCCTATATCGGCCGGTCAGGTGGTGGTGCGTGACGGTTCCACATCGCCCAGGCGGGTGCTGTAGCTCGGTTGACCTCCTGCCAAAACACGCAATGCGCCCATTGGTAAAAGAATCGGCACATCATGTGATGTTTTCAGGTGTGGTTTGCTAATGGAACGTATAGGGTGCGGTATTGCCAACATGGTGGGGAATACCACACCCTAACTCAAACCGTGCCGACGTACATAACGGCGACCATGGTTTCTTGGTCTGCCTACCCTGCAAGATGTGCATCATGTATACCGTGGCTGCCTATTCGTGGTATAATCTGGTTAGTAGAGGAGTAATAACCGGGGGTGCACATAACTTCTCAGGTGAGTCCCAGGAGACGGTGTGTGTTACTCATGCCATATGTAGGGTGGTCTCCCTCACTGTCCTCTGCTCTGCTTCAGCCTCCTTTATGTTAGATTCTGCTGCAGATGGACCTCCCTGTTCCTGATAGGAGGACCTGACGCACATAGTAGTTGGTAGATTATTGGGGGAATGTATAGATGCTCAAAGGTGTATGGGCGGCTTAAGTAATGGGCTATGCCGTGCCTGTACACATGGGACATCATCGCCTGAATGTCACTGAATCGCAAAAAAACGTGGTTTACTTAAAAGGTGGTAAATGTACAGTATGATTACCGGCTCAACCATCAGACTCTTTATTGGCCATTAAAGGTTTAAATGGCCTCCGCTTGTCCAAAGCGATGCTAAAAAATTGGTGACCTGCATCCAGCTATACAGGTAAGTCGATTTGTTTTTGGTCGCCTGATAGAAATTAGAAAAACTTGCGTCACTCCATTACATTCTGCAACTTTCCCAAGTACGTCCGTGGTTTTTTAATTTTTAATTTTTGGGGAAGGCGCCGAGGGGCGGGGGGGGTCGGACAGGGCAGCGGAAAGAAGGATGGAGTCGAGGGCGACAGAAATAAAGAGGAATACGAAGAAAAGTTAAAAGAGAAGAACAAAGCCAAAAGCACTAGAAGCAAGTGGAGATCAATGTTTTTAAGACCGTCTAGATTTTCATCATTACAATAAAAATATAGTTTTTAGAAAGGGGAGGAAGAGGTCTCCACGTTCTGGTTTACAGGGAAAAAAATTTTTCCGGGGGGATAGTAAGAAAGAACCCAATCAAAGACGTTTGATGATTGAAACCTTCAACCTTTGAAAGTTTTCATTGATCCCACCCACCATTGCATGGAAAAGCTTAGTCGGAGGGGAGGATTTACCTGAGAAGAAAAAGGCGGATCAGATGTATATATTGAGACCCGGGAGGAACATGATTGAACCATGGAAAAGAGGAAGTGTGATTGTTTTGCTGTATTTTTTGATACCGTTTTTTTTCTATTTTAAGTTTATAGTGTTTAGAGTGGTTTTGTACTATTTCATGGTTTTTGGTTTCCACATGGTTTGATTGATGGCCCCATGCTTTGGTTACACAATTCAAATGGACCTGATAGCATATCATACTTAAGATATTTAAGAGGTGGGCACCCAAGCTTCATAAGGATTAAAGAATTTATAAAGAGGTATAGGTTAGCAAATCACATTATTCACTAAGGTGCTACACGCGTCCCTTCTCCCAAACTGGTTGCCAGGAGCAGACGTCCTCCAAGCCGGCACAAAGTTCCCCCATATGATGGGACCAAAAAAAAGTTTGGTTTTTTAGATATTAAACCGCATACAGTCACGCTGAACTCACCAGAGTGGGGTGGGGTGTTGAGTCGCTGGGGGCAAGAGTGGGGTTTCTTACTTGATGCATTTCACCCCAACAAGAGGCTTTTCCGTAGTAGAGCTGCCAACATTATAAGGCCACCTTGTTGGGTGTTTAAAAGCGCCGTCAGGGCAGTCAGTTGGCAGTTGAATACACCAAGGGAAGTTATTGCCTGCCGGTATAGTATAATGTTATATGCTACCCCTTGGTTCCTGAAAGTAAGAGTAAGATCTAGATTTGCTTGCCTACCCCCCCCGGGTTCTTATATAAGCCCATCCCTGAAAATAAGACCCTTCCTGTCATGAGACATATGCCGTTAGTTTAGTTAGGGAAAGAGAGTGGTGACAGGAAGGAGGTTAGGGGATTTATTTAAACCATGCGTATAGGACGATCGTTTAGATATAATTATGACTCTGGTATCCAAATTATAATGCGTATTTACAAACTAAACTGCGATCAGAGTTTTACGATTGCGCTCCTTTAGTACAACCGTGTTGAACGATCACCCGGTGTTTTGTGATGTGGGTGGTGTTTTTGTAGTGGTACGATCGATAGATTGGCAGCGCCAGACTGGCGACGATTGGAAATTGCACAAACAAGATTACATCTAACATTGGCGATCTTTATTTTTCCCAATTACAATGTCATTAGCCCACTGGTGGTGTGGTAACCGGCTGTTCGCGCCCATTTTCTTATGGTCGAAAAAGAAAAAGCCGTCTCCCAGGCCCTCTGCCATACGGTGTGTGGGGAGAAAGAGGGAAAAGGAGAAAAGAGAAAAATGATTTGAAGCTGATGATGAAGAAACGTGGTGCCGGAAAAAAGGCTTTGTGTGCCTGCAGATCTGAAAAGACGCTTGCGCAGTGCCAGGAACAAAGAAAGAGGAAGTCGGCGCGGTTTGTGCCCGATCCCGGCACGGGCGCAGTTTGATTCACGATCAAATGCGCTCGTAGGCGTCGGGCAGAAGATGCCAAGGGAAAATCCATTGGAGCCCAAGTTGGGCTCAATGCATCACCACACCCCGCCCAGGCAGGACCGACTTCTGTGGCTGGTGCGGACAGTTGGCCAGTCTCCAAGCCGGGGGGTCCCGATCCCCCCATATGATACAGAGCTCCGCCAACACAAAAACAAAATAATCCAAAGTTCTTTATGGTATATAAACCGCATACAGTCCCGCATTATTAACACAACGGTTTTGCGGTATACTCATGCTTTCGCCACACACACAAGGGTTGCTTATTCCAAGAGGGTCCAATATAAGCCTCCTGTTGGGCGATGAATGAAATTGGGTGGAAATGCGTATGAGAGGACACTCCCAGGGAAGTAGTTTAGGCTTGGTTGGTATACCTGTGTACTTCTTTGTACGTGTGCGGAGCTTCTGTACCGTGATGGGGGACTGGATCAATGGAATCCTTGCGTTTTTGTGGGTTTACAGAACAAAAAAGTAACATAAAAATTAAAAAAAAAGCTGCATATATACAGATATGATTTTTCATCACTTTAGATAAGGATAAAAATAATTTGATGGGATTAGTCTTTGTGTTTTGCCTAGCTAGAAATTAGAAATATTCCCCCATTAAGTAGAGTGCAGACATTGTGAGATGAAAAAGTGTTTATCAATAGCTGTTGGGTCATTCTAATAATTAGGAGTAGAATGGTCACCCTGCCGGGTCCTCCCTGATAGAATACATAGTGATTGGAAGGTATATATCACATGCTATGTGTTCATGGACTTCCATTTTTAAAATTTGTAACCTCCTGAGCGTTCTACCCATGGCATGCTTTTGTTTAACCTCCCTAGCGCTTCTGACGGCACCATCCCGTCCTGCACTTGCTTATGCAGTATTGCAGCTGACGAGATAGAGCCGTCCAGCTAAGCTCAGATCCTCGCAGCTGCACATTCTGCTCTGTGCTGTCCAGGGATCTGAAGCAAGCCGGCTGTGTCACCTCTCTACCAGCCTAATATGCATATGAATGTCCCGCGCCCATAATTGTTCACAGGCGCTAAATGTGTAAAAACGAGCAGAACAACCTAAAAACATCAAACCTTCCAATAGGACTGAAATCAAACCATGTTGTCAGAAGTTTTGGGACACCTCACCACCACACCTATATAGCTGGTTGGTTGGAAAATTGAGTGTGCCCATCTAGCAAGATCGACCAGGAATCTGCCGCATGTCAGATTGTGTGGACGGTAGTCCCCATCCAAAGTAAGTGCCGGCACACAAAGGGTTCTCGATTCTTGGCACTAGTGACCGTGCGTGATGACGCCATCGGTTGATCTGCCAAGGGGTCGGCAGGAAAACGACCCGTCTATGCCCAGCTTAAGTGATTGCTGATATTCTTAAAAAAAATTTCAAACAATAAAAACTTTTCAAAAAACGTTTTATTACTTAACATTCTAGAAATGAAAACAGCTCATACCGCTGATATGAGGCAGCTCGCACTAGGGAACATTTGGAAAAAGTCTCTCTCTTAGTGGAGACTTTGGGCAAAAAACCTCCTAATTTGTTCCTCCTAGGATTGACAATGGGCATTCCAGCCACGCCCCTGAGGAACAGTGGTGCAGCTGATAATGAAATGTTATGGCCTCTATCACTGAGGGCTTGTCCCCACTATAGCGATCTCCCGTGATTAAAATCGCAGTGCAGAGATTGGCACCCATGTATTTGAATAAGTTCGTGGGTGGCGACGGCTGTTCACGGCCATAGACATAAATGGGCGTGGTTAAAAACCTTGTATCATTTTAACCGCGCCCACTATGGGCACGATTCGGCAGGGTGGGGGAAGCAAGATGTTCTGTCCCACCCCCACTTCCTGCCTGCCAGGTGCCGCGATTCTAATCCCAGCAGATCGCTGGGTGTGATCTTCCGCAGTCTCCACACTACGATTGGAATCGCTGTAAATTGCCCAAGTGGGGACATAGCCTGAGTATTCTGGTCCCCATATCGCTCTCCAGAGATTCTAGCGTTTGTCCATTTCCCTCGCCCGTTTTGTTGCAGCTTCCACAGCGTTCATCACTGTGGCCCTCAGGGCCCCTTTCTCCAGTTCGTGGAGCCCTTGTATGGTGGTGCCTCCGGGAGTGCAGACATCTGAGCGCAGCTTGGCAGGGTGCTCGCCCGTCTCTAGTATCATCTTTGCGGCTCCCTGTATCGGAAGGAGAGAGGTAAGTCATCTAATCATTGTGAATCAAATACATGTGTCCCAAGGGATGGAGCCTGACTTGTATGATATTCCAGTCTTCTATCATATTTCTCAATTAGGACCCCCATACACCTTTAGATTTCTGTCAGATTTCCTTTCGCTTTACCAAAACCATGTAATATGAGGAGCTTTCTAATCCTTCCAATCAGTATTCAATCAGGGAGGACCCAGCACTACACAGGAGTGATATATACCTTCCAATCACAATGTATTCTATCAGGGAGGACCCGGCACTACAT
>CM070036.1:438879-449766 GCA_036250615.1 Ptychadena robeensis | reverse complement strand
ATAGTTGTTGGTAGATCTTAAGGAAATTGTATGGAGTGATCTAAAGGTGTATGGGGGCTTTTGTTTCCTGGTGGTTCACTTACAGAAGTTTCCAGTCTAAAGAGCACATCCACCTCTCCCTATAACACTAGAATGATGAGTACTGTGGCTTATAATGGGGCTGATAACTGATTGTGATAACGTTTGCCTGATTCACGTTTTTACAAATAAACGTGAAGCCCCAACTGCTTGTATTGAACCCTTTCACTTTCAGTATTCGGTATCAGCCTGCACCAGTGGTGACAATGGATTGCTGGGGAAGCCGCCATCTTTGTTCATCTGTATTGATATAGACCAGGGGGTGGGCAAACGCTTTGGGTGGCCAAACTTAACAGTGTTCCGGATTAAATTCTGAAAGGACCACATATGGCCCCCGGGCCGTAGTTTGCCCCATGTCTGATGTAGGCATTACCTCCAGCCCCCATCCTGGTGATGCTGAGACTGAGTTTCCATGTGACTGTAACAAACCAAAGGATTCCACTACAAACTAGTTCTAATTGACTTTCTTGCGCTCTCACATAGGACATGCCCCATTGTTACCACCAAGCTGAGCACGTCCAGAGCCGTCCGCCAGGGAGTGAGAGAGAGTTACGTGGAACGCTGTGGCCCCTTGGGGGTCCAACTGTGTACAAAATATCGGTGAGTGCCGCCCAGGTTTTCAGATATTTTGTAGTAGAACCTGTCATTGTTAGTGATTGGTGTCTTAAGCTAGCCATACACGTGTCGATTCCTGATCGATCGATTCCGGTGAAATCACAGGCGTCGATCAATCGACCATACAAGTCTGTGTCTACCACCTTAGGCCACCGATTCCTGGACGATTCTGTTACCAGTCGATCGATTCACAAATGTCAACGCCCCTTGATGTGAGCCCGATCAATCAGAAAACACCAACAGGTTGGTTCTCTGGCCGATCCGATTTGGGGGCCATGTCGATCGGGCGGGGTCGATAGGTCAAGGTGGGCTCCTCGTTGATCGATCGGCGTGCACGCGCCCGGCGATCGATCGGCCAGGAATCGTGTGGGAAATCGACCTGTGTATGGCCACCTTTAGACCAATAGAAAACCTTTAGGTAGAGATGATCCATAAGATGCAGAAAATTCAACATTAGCATGCAAATATATGTAAATTGTATGCAGACTGAAAATGAGCCAATCAAGTACAGGAGCTGTGATGGGCTCAGTTTCGTTCAGCAGACAATGTCTATGCAAATCACTAGAGACGGTTAACAAATTCTAAAGCAGGGTACAGACGGCTCGATATTGGAGCCGTCCGATGTTCCCTGCAGCAGTGTGATGACGTCATCGCACTGCTGTCAGATATCTGTGGAGCCGGGGAGATAGCTCTGCTCTCTCCAGCTCAGTCCATGCTCAGTCGTATTTACAGTCATGTCCGATATGGCTGTTTTCAAGCAGGATTGATTGGTCCTGCTCGAAAACAGTGATGACCGCATATTATATGGGCCAGATAGATGGCCATGAGCGTGCACGGCACTTGAAGCCGCCTTTCTTTGAACCCAGTTCGTTCGGTGTTTGGGTTCTTCCTCACCACTAGGTCACTGGGTGTATCTGGTGCACTCGATACAGTTGTGTCAAGCTTTTGGGTTGGGTTTTGGCACCTCCCCGATCTTGTCATGGGGGGAAGCGCCATAGACCTCCATGTTAATAGAGGGGCGCAGGCTTTTCAGCCCACACATTAATGACGCCGCGATGTGGACAGGGGCCGGTGGGAATTGTATGCAGTGTACTTTGTACACTGCCGCGATTACCTGTACCGCGCCGGCATGGTACGGCTAGATCGCTAGGGAGGTTAATGTGTCTCATAGTCCAAACAATACAGTTATTTGTATCTGAAAATTCTTTTTTTACCATGGCAATACATACCATTTCAATCTAAAATAGAGTGAAACATCCGGCAGATGGATGGACAGGTATTTGATGTTCATACTTCTAATTGTTGGTGTCTCCTGGCAGGATCAATCAGGTGCGGGTATATGTGCAGGCGTACGTAGTCGGCTACAAAATCCAATGTCCTTCAAAGATCTGAGTATGAGGATGGGGTGAAGCACCCTTCTAGCCCCAGCACGGGTTTCCACCGACATCCCTGTGAAGAGAAGACAATATACCAAAGACTAACTCGCTATAGTAAATGTAAAGAGGAGACTTGAACAAATATGGTCGCCATTGCTGCACATGTCAAACTTTTATATTCATTTAGTACTTAATTTTTTAAGACTGTAACTTTGTAACATTTAAATAAACTGTTATAAAATTTTGCATATTTCTATTGGCCTCTTTAATTGACACATTTTATTTGCACATTGACGGGATGTTAAAGTTTTCATGTACTTAAAACTTCTGATGCGCAACCTGCGTTATTGCTCATACATGTGTGGCAGCCGCATGTATCAGACCCTGAGGCACCTAGACCGTCCGTCATGCCCAGGTTTGCCCACCTATGTTTTTCTGGCAGCCAAAAGGGCGATACTGCGGCAATGGATTCACACCTCACCGCCTGCGGTGGGTGATGTGGTCTCCTATCTTCGTCGCATTATGGTGTCTGAAAAAAACAATGCCCTCCAATCAAAGTCCTCCGTGGTAGACAAATTTTTCCGCACGTTGAAGGGGTATCTCCTCCGGGAGCTGCGGCGTACTGAGCCGCTACAGTTCATGGTGGCATTCCATAGCACCACATGGTACCTTCAGGAGCAGGTCCCTGGGACCACTTGTGCCGGCCACTGGAGAACGGGGGCTATCGCGTAGCGTGTTTTATGCTTTGGGGGACTAAAGGTGGGGTACACGTCAAGATTTTTTCGTCCAACCGGCGAACGATTTTTTGGTTCGTTGTACAAAAATATAGAACGGCAATTTGCTCCGTTGGTTTTTTTTTTTGTTCAATATCGGACCAAAAATCGTTCCCAAGGTTATCGAACATGTTGGTAAATTTTCATCTGTCGTTTATTTTTAGAGTAAAAAACGAACGCTCCTTATTTCACTCGATATATTTTGACCAGTTTTTTAACCAGTAGCGTGACGTATTTCCTGCGCAATGAATGTTAGGATTTTTACAATGTATGATTTTGATTCGTCTCTGATGTTGTTTATATTTTAATTACAAGTAGAACATTCCGAACGGAACAATTGCATTGTGGACGAACGTAACAACGTGCTGTCTATAGCTGTGGTATAAGGTGTTTACAAAATATATTTTGGAGCCTAGCAACGCCCACAGAATACATCACTTCCTTAAAAAAAAATCTGAAAGATTTTTCATTCGTGGTTCCACCGATTTATTTATTTATTTCTTTTTTATTTATTTTTTTTTATTCGATATTTGCATCGGTTGTACAAAAATAAAAAAAAAATCAAATTACCTTTGAGAAATAGACGAACGAAATCCGATAAAAAAATCTATCAAAAAATCTAATCTGAAGTTGAACGAAAGAAAAATCTTGATGTGTAAACCCACCTTTAGTCTGTCTCTGTAGGGATCCAAGACCCCAAGGGCTAAAGTAATGAGGGAGTATAGGGATCGGGGCTGGGGGGTGGACGGGGGGGGGGGGGGGGGGGGGGGGGGGGGGGGGGGGGGGGTTTTGGTGGGTAAAGAAAAGCAACCGTATTGTTATAGGTATGTGCCAACATCCCATACAAAAATATAAGAAAAAATAGTTTGGAATAGGAAACTCCTATACCCAAATAGGCACCCGAGGAGATCCTACCAATAAGATAAGGAAAACCTCATAAACGGGACTTTAACGGCACAAGTCAAATATTTGTCTTAAACAATGTGTATTTATTCAAAGTAGTTGAAAAATTAAATACAGTACAAAGTAAACGAATTGCCCACAGTTGGGCTGGTACATTACAGTTTATGTCACACTCGGCGCGTTTCGCAGCTTATTGCTACTTCTTCAGGAGTTAACACTGTAAATTATTCTTACTGTGAGTAAGGGAAAAGACATTGGACATTAGTATTTAGCAATGGTTACAGTATTGTCATACCGTGTTTCCCCGATGATAAGACCGGCCCATCAAATAAGACACCCCCCGTTTTTGAAAAAAAGTTTGAAATAAGACACCCCCCGCAAAGCAGACACTCACCACAAAAGGACACCCGTGCCCGGAATCTCCCATCACTGCAAATAATCGACCCCACCCCCACGATGCCTACAATCGCCCCCATTTGGGATTGTGTCTCCGTCGGACTGGCTGCAGAGCAGAAGTGACTTGGCGCCTCCGCGCCAGGAGAAGCTGGTCCTTCCTGCTGCTACCAGAAACGGAGTCCTTTCCCCGACGGGTAAAAACCCACAAAAAGTGAGTCTGTGCCCATCCATTGCCCCTTCTCCCCTTCAGTTAAGGCCTCCCCCAATAATAAGACCTGTCACTATTTTGTTGCTTCAAAAATATAGACAGTTGTCTTACATCGGGAAACACGTAGTACTCATACCTGTACAAATATATCATAAGTACCTACCGTATTTTTCGGCGTATAAGACGACCCCAACTTCTTCTAGTTTAAAAAAAAAATAGAGTTTGGGTATACACCTGGATAAGACTACTCCTTCCGAGGCACATAAAATAAAAATTAAAAAAACATAAGATTTGCTTCAATATGGAAATTTTAATTCTTATGACATTGACCACTGCCTGCAAGTCACGGGAAATGCCTGGGCAAATGTCGGCGCTTGTCCTTTTTTCGGACCAACTCCGAGAAACTGGCAGTGGACCCAGGGCCCTTACATTGTCACTCTGACTTTCAATTCCCATAATCGCCAACAAGGTTAAAAATCCTATTTTTTTTTTTTTGTAATTTCCATTCCTAATTTCACACCCGTAACTTCAACCTTTCATAATAATGTTTTACCTGTGGTTATCCAAGTAACATAAATGTATACATTTAATTCAAAGTTTGTGGCACTCAAAGATGTACTGATATGATTTCACATGATACAGTGAAGGTGTTTTAAATGTGTTTGAGCTGCATACAATTTTCACCATTGAGCCCCATCCTTTAGTGAGCCACATTGCTTCTCTCACACTCAATGTGGGAGAGAGAGATAAGGGGGTGCTTTCCGATGTCTGACAGTCAACTACCTGGCTCAGAACGTTCCACACTTCGGCGTATAAAGCTAGCCATACACGGCAACGGATTCCCTGGCTGAATCGATTCAGCACCGGCACGATGGATTCCGGCGATTCCGCGGCATCCACAGGTGAGAACATTATCCCATTAGGAATCCGATCGGTGGCAGCCCCCCCTGTACGGCCGATCCGTGTCCGATGGATCGGCGCTCCCTGACCGCAACGCCCCCTATCAGAGCATAATCGAACCGAAAAGACCAACAGGTTGGTTCTTCCTCGGATGCCGATTCTGTGCCCCTGATCCCTCTGATGCGTCGGAACGGCAAGGTGGGCTGCGGGTATTCCGGCACGAGGGATCCGCGTAGCACGGCCCGGAATCCATCGCGCCGTATCCGCACGAATCCTGCCATGTATGGCAGCCTTAAGACGCCCCCGACTTTTGAGAAGATTTTCCTGGATTTTGAAAGTAGTCTTAGTATCGGCCAGAAAATACAGAAAATAGTATATATTACCTAAAACGCTGACAAGAACCTTGTTTTAGGGTTGGGTGGATCCAGACCTTGGAGCCGGCACTGGGGGTCCCGTGGGTGAATGGCTGGCGCCGGTGTGAATCTGGCCCGGGGAACAGTGGGCCGTGTTCCCCCTTTGTTGTCTCCAACTCACCAAATGGTAAAGAGGCCCCCATACACGGGGTCCTTTCCCATCGGATTCCGGACGATCGATGCCGGCGCGTGCACGCGTGAAGCCCACCTGTCCAATCGATCACGTCCGTTCGTTCGGGGCCCCAATCGGTATCGGACACAGAACCAACATGTTTGGTCTTTTGATCCGATTCCTGCACACATCATGGGAGTTTGCCATTTGGGATAAGCGCTCTTACCGGATCTGTCCAGGAATCGTGTGACAAGGGGATGTAGCGTCGGAGTATCAAGTATAGGGAAACGAATAGAGGAAGAAAGAATAAGGGGGGGAAGTGAAATATTTTACAGAAAGAAGAGAACACCACCACTTAATTGGCTGATGGATCGGACCTCCGATTCCCTCTGAGATCGCCGGAATCGATCGATAGGTGATCGATCGGCCCAAGAATTCCGAACTGTGTATGGCTACTTTAGGTTAGGTTGTAGGATGTGTAAATCCAGATAATGGGTTTACGGTCCTATAATCGGTAATTGTAACCATATGTTAATATATTACATTGTAAATCGGGGTATATCGTTGTCACAACCCCACCTCATTAGATCATAATTACGTTGGTGGCACCCTCACCCTTCACTGCAACTAGGGTTTTGTGTGGCAAGTCAGGGCACTGTTTGATGTTTGATCTGTTTTACTTTGCAAGGTACAGGCTGTTCCACAATTGCAATATATGTCACTATAGTCTTTTCTCTGTACCCGTTTTATATTGAAAAATATGAGACTGCTTCATGCTGAACTTTAATGCCTTTATCTTGATATGCTGATCATTTTTTTTTTTTTTTTAAGTTTATCTTTTTTATTTTTTTTTTTCACTTTCCTAATAATACAAGACAAAATTGGATTCAGAGAAATCAGGAAATCGAAAAAATTGGACACATGTGACAAAAGTATCTATGGATAAATAAATTTGTGAAAAGGAGGGAGAGACCTTCCTCCTCCTTGTTCCTTGATCCAGGCGGAGGGTTTCAACATAACAAAAAATTATGAATATGGTCTAGTTCTACCCCCCCAATATATAGTTTCATTTTTTCACATGGTGTCCCTAAAGCCCCCCATAGACAGGCATACTCCTCATGCACTTCTGTACAACAACTTTCTTCTACCAAAACCATGTCATAGGAAGGACGCATTTCTACAACCTTCCACTCACTATTATTCTATCAGGGAGGTCACCTCGTACTCCCTAGTTGTGGGTAAGAGCTCTCAATTAAGTTGTATGGAGAGTCCTGCCCTGTCTATGGGGGGCTTAAGGACAAAAGAATAATATAGAATGAAAGGCCCATATACAAAGAAATACATATCATCCATCATATACATTGTTACGAGCTTCATACTACAACATAAAACTAAAGAATCTGTGTAATTTTAATAAAAATGATATCTATAAAAAAAAAAAAAAACCTCTGTTTATTCAGAGAATCTGTGGTGAACAGAACTACATTCAGTTAGGAAAGTGAAATTAAGTTCAATAAACACAATGATTTGGTGGATCTACTTGTCCCCCTACACGTTTAGTTCTATGCCCTATGCATTAACATTAACGTTTTGGGGGCCGCATGTGGAGGACCAGGGGCCTCAAACAACACCCAAAGGGCTGATGCGGGCCCCCCGGGCCCGCAGGTGGGCACCTAGGCTTTTCCACCCCTGGCTTACCGTCCGGCAAATACTACAAAACCAGAAATAAGAAAGTTCCTATTTGTTGAAATGCCAGAAAATTTTGCAAAGGCATTTTTGTTACGATGACCAAGATTCCCTGTATACCAATACTGCAGACTGCTGACAAGTGCCGGTGTGCTTAGCTTTGATGTAGCGCATAGGTTTTTATATTTGGTTCTTAGGGTCCACATACACCTTTGAGATTTTTCTGTCAGATGTCTTTAAATATCCTTTTGTTTTTAAAAACCAAAACCATGTAATATAAGGGCCATTTCTAAACAATCAGTCTCCCTGTGTTTAATCACAGAGGACCCGGCACTATCATAGCTTTGGTAGATCTAAAGGTAATATACAGAAGATCTCAAGCCCTTATATTACATGGTTTTGTACAACAAAAGGAATCTAAAGGAAATCTGACAGAAGTCTAAAGAGCTGGCAATACACCTGCAGGATTCTCTGTCAGAATTTCCTTCCGATCAGATCAATATCTCCCAACACCATGTAGTTATATAGTGTCCTCCCTGATACAATACATAGTGATTGGAAGGTGTAGAAAGGTCCTCATAGTACATGTTGTTGGTAGATCTGATCGATCTGCAGGAAATCTGACAGAGAATCCTGCGTGTATGGCCAGCGTAAAGGTGTATGGGGACCCTTAGTTGTGTAAGCTGATCCCCTTTGAAATAAACAACGTTTAGGAAGATTTTAAATTGTAATGTGTGTGTGTGGAATCAGCCTCAAACGGTCGCTTTCAATCACGGCAAACCATACGACAGGTTCTCTTTAGGGCTCTGCCCTTATTTATTAGCAACACGTCCCAACAGAAATGACCCCTCGCAGGGGTTAATCCACAATACATAAATCTTTTGGAAATCCGGGCTTGCCACAAGGTTCCAACCAGAACTCTTCCTTTAGCTCAGAGGAGAAGCTACTACAGCCGGGCACCTAGACTTCCCCTGCCTGTGTGCCCCCTGGTACCCTCTGCTCCAGCACTACAGTGTCTCAACAACCTCTCAGGAGCCCTGAGTGACTGTTCCCAGCTCCTTTTGTGGAGACACATCCCGGCGCACATCTCATTAGGGTCCCAGCAGGTGTATCTTGTGGAGTGGGAAGGCCCACCCAGTTCCTTCCATCCCCCACTCCAGGGCCCCAGATGCCTGTCCCCAAAAACATAACAAGACTGGCATCAACCCCCCTGTCTCACCTACTCCCCAACACTACTCTGACTCCTTCCAGGACAACACCAGCAAGTAAGGGGAGGGAACAGAAATACCCCTTCACTTCCTCCCTGGGAACCACTTCCCCCACCATGACTGAACCACCAGTCTGTCAACAGCGTTTAGAAAAGGAATTCCACTTAACTGGGTCCTTCTCAGACGATTTTCCCATAGAAACCCATTATACAACGCCCCAGAGGCTCTTGAGATATTGCATCCCCTGAGTCAGCTGTGAGAACCTGGCCGATAAAGATGGAATCCTCATTGGATTCCAGGTCAACAGTTGGTAAGTATTTTTTTTTAGGATTGCGGAGTGCTTCCATCATAATCCAGCTCAGAGGTAAGTCATACTTTAAAATTACATATAGATTTTTTTGATCAGTCAGCTTTGTAAGTTGAAGTCAATTGAAATTTTGGCTAACCTTTGAACTTATTTATGCCAAAATTTCATAGAGCAATCACTTTTTTCACATTTTGGCCGATGATACCTCTTCAGGGGCCCTTGAATAAATTCTAGAATATTCTAAGTAAAATGGTGCGACCATTATTTTATCATTTGCAGGCATACATTGAATAGACCTTTCCTTATACCATTAACACTGGTCCTGAGGTTTGTTCAATTCATTTCCTGATTTCCTTGTGAATTAGAGTGGAGGTACTGCCATATGTAAAAATTACATATGTAAAATGTAATTGTGACTTACCCTCTGAGCTGTATGATGTGGCTTAGGCTCCACGATCGTAAAATAATATACTTCCCGTTATTGTTCTGCTATAAGATCACTTTTTCATCCAAAATTGGGGGAAAAAAAGTGCCCTAGCGTCTTATTAAACGCCGAAATGCGCGCCTGCCGGTGGTTCGCACCTTGGCTTCCCACCAGCTTCTCCCAGCACGGAGGAGCTGTCCAGTTCAGATGGGAGAGCCGATGTCTGCTCTCCGTCTGAACTGTTAATTGCCTATGCCCTCCCTTGAACTGGCATGGGCAGAAGACAGAGCTAATGAACTGGCAGTCTACGCTCTTCCTGTCCCGTAGGCAAGCACCAGCGGCCACGACACAGAATCAGTGACTCAGGGAGAGGAGAGAGGAGCATAACACAGTCCATCGCCCCCCCCCCTCCCTCCTCCTCGATCTTGTAAAGTAGACGTGTGTTCACGACCGTGGAACTGCTGCTAGTGACACCTGTGGCTGAATTGGATATTGCATCCAGTAAATTCATTGCAATACCAGTGGATGTGTGAAAAACTTATTCAATCTTTTTTTTTCTGCCCTAAAACTGGGTGCGTCTTAGGTGCGGTGCTCGTATAAGGCAAAAACATACGGCACCTCGTGCCCCCTCATGGCATGGTATATTTCAATATTTATTCGCCAGCCTTTTAAGGGTTAACTCCGGGTGCAATATCGGATTGCCACTTGGGGAGTTTTTAATGGTTTTCGATGGTTTTATTGTCAATGTACTTTCATGAAGGGCCAAGATAAAGAATTACCCGGCAACAACTTCGCTCCTGCGATACGTCATCATGATCAGGAATGATGGGCTGTGGGGGATCTCCTTACATTTAAACTCTTACAGGTAGGTTTCTTTTATTTTTTTTATGCATTCCTTCCTATGATTGGTACTCTAGTGCCATTTCATGTCATGTTCATTTCAAAAGTTGCCTGTGACTCTTCTCTAGTAAAAATGTGAAGACACGGACTTTTTTCTTGTATGGTTTTTTTTTTTAATTTTCTAGATATATGTTAAATTTTTGTTGTTAATATTTTAACAGGGTTTTAACAGCTATACCTTTGTCCTGCGTCTGTAGATTTTCCCTTAATTTCCGCAAAAGAGTCTACCAACCCGTCACACAACAAAACAAGTTATTCTCGTTGCTAGTATTTAGCAGATCATCATGGCCTCACTCAGGATTGGAGCCGGGTGCTTACTATAGGTACCCTCATATTCTTCATTCCATTTGGGTAAGTTTTTCGTTCTTTGTAACATTTTTATATGTGATAAAGGGGGGTTCTACGCATCATATTTTGGGGGGCTTGACCCCCTTATTTTCTTATATAACAAACCTGGTTACCAACTTGTCCCCCCACCCCCCCCCCCCCCCCCCCCCCCCCCCGACCATCCAGTTCCTCATGTATCCCATATAGAGATGGTCAAAAGTAAATAAAATGCGTTCTACTTAATTTCGATTTCCCAACCGA